>JAHWFO010036886.1:980167-1023857 GCA_023313115.1 Rhysida immarginata
TTCCAGATATTGATTCTTTCAATTGATGAAACAATTCATCAAACGATGCAACGCTCATCCGCGTATATTTGAAAAACTTCTCTGGGTTTTGACGAAGATCACTGTTTAAAAGGTAGAAGACACCTGTGTTTGATCTGTCTTGCAATAATGGATGAACCCAGAATCTCTGATTTCTTCTTTCTTACGTGTTTCTAGTAATTTTTGATACAGGGTAACGACAACAGCCACCTCTTCCAACTCCATTTTGACTCCTTTTTCCCGCCAGTTCGCCTGCTAGATATTTGTTTATTTCTGTGAATAGAAGGTGACTCATTTTTCCCGCCAATTCGCCACCTGGATGTTTGCTTATTTCCGTGAACTCATTACTGGTGGCCGCGTTGGTGGCAAGAGAATTTTAGCACGCCACCAAGAATCACGCCACCAAAAAGGGTGGTGGCACAGCCTTGGTGGCGTCGTGTGAAAGGGCCCTTATTCTCTCTTCTCTAATTCTCTTAGGAATTACTCTCTCCTCACTCTTCTCCCCTCCCCCCCTTTCCCCCCCCCCCCATCCCCACTCTTGTTTAGCTCCATTGACCCTTCAACTTACCTTGTTTATTGCACCTCCTTTATGGATGAATAAAACTGATTATGGATAAATACCCATCTTAAAATATGTATGTTATTCGGAAATCATGTGCGTTTCTTAAAGTAAATGTGTAAATTTTTATACGGAGTTAGGTGACTTTGCCAAAATTCTATGGAAAACTGGTATGACTCGCAGATAAGTCGAGTTTGCTTTTTAGGATGAATTTTAAGACATAAATTTCTCGTCTTAGACGCGAGTATATACGGTAATGAGGTTCAATTTATCGAGGTTAAGTGAAATGAAATTCGAACAATTTAGGGTTTGGTGAGATTTGATTAACCATATATATAGAAATGAAACAAAGAAAATTATTTTAATTGAAATAGAAATTTATTTATGTAATACATAATGATAAACTGTATCTAAAAAGGTAATTAGAATTTAAACTGCGTGTAATTTTTGCCTTCTTCATAGTATGAAGCATCTGCATGTTTACTATGAATGAAAACCAGTCAGAACTGCTTATGTATGAAATCTTCTAATAGGGAAGAGATAAATGGACATCAATTCAATTTATAGAGATGGGTTGAAGAAATTTGATTTGTGGGCGAATTTATTTGCGTTAACTTCGATTTATAAAAGCTAACTTTCCTCCAAAAAAATTCGATTTATGGAGGTTCTACTCAATCGATTTATAGAGGTTTTAGCCATGGAATAGATCTTCCAAGGACTCGCACTTCTTCCACTGGATATTATGAGTCAAAATGCTGGACAAATCTTTTATAATGATCTGAGAGTGTGATGTTTAGGTTGTGTTTGTGGGACGGTGGGATTGCTGTTAAAACATCATGCTCTCAAAGCTTGCTGGGATTGCTGTAAAAAGTGTGGGACACTTGGAGCTTCTAAGACTGGAACTTCGAATTAAGGGGGAATTTGATTTATCGTGGTTCTACTGTACTTCTTAAAATTTATCAATAAAATGTCTAATAATAAAAGGTGTTTTTATAGTTGTTTTTTTTTGTGATTAGAATTCCCATTTGTAAATGTTAAAAATTGTATATTTATAGCTTGCTGCTGGTGTTCAGGAAATAGCTGTGTTTGGAGCAGCTTCAGAAACATTTTGCAGGTATTTTTTTCTTTATTCTTTGAATCTTCTGTGAAGTTAATTACAAATCAATAAGTTCCAGAGATAAGATACTTAATTCCAGAACTTATTTGGGATTTTACGAAAAATTAAGAAAATTTTAACTGTAATATGGATATTGTTGTGACAAAATATGGCAGAATTAGTTTAGTGACCTTCTTTTTTAATGAAATTTGTATATTATATTGAATACATTATTTTTAGATCAATAAAAAAAAGTCCCAAAATTGGAATTTTTTTTCTTTTTCTCTCTGGACAGAGGTAGTGAAAAAATGGTATTACAAGATCATTCAGTGTTAATCTGCATTTTCATGAGAAATTACAAGAAGTATTCAGAAAGTAATGGACCCACCTTTTTATCCTTAGCCAATAAAAAAAAAGAAAACATATATATTGAAAAATGAAATTTTGCATGCTGCAAATTTGAAGTTTCTTGTGTTTGTGAGTAGAATTGCATTGCACTCCAACAGAAATGCAGCTTATTATATATTAAAATGGCTTAAGTGAACAGTCGATGGGAAGCTTTGTGTGTTAATAACTAAATAGCAAATGATGAAAATAAGAGATGAAAGGCATTTGCAAAGGCAAGGATTGGGGAGAAATAAACAAAGGGGTATAAATAAAAGCTTCCAGAATTCAGCAATAGTAAAATTTAGCAATAAATTTTAGCTATATTTGTATCTCTGTTACCCATATGACTGAACCATTTTAAGTTTTGAATGGTGCAGTGAAGCCCTGTAACCACAAAAAATTTTTCTATAGTTCATCCAGCCTAAGTTTGCACGAGATGTAAATAAAAGCATATGGTGAAGTAAGATTCCATTGGCTGATTGAGCTTTGCAACTTTTGTGTTCCAGGGTGCACATGAAAATGTAGTTCACAAAAAAAAACTGGAAAACTGACTTAAAACTATAACAATCGGTTCTGAAAACAACTAAAAACATTTAATGATATTAATCGTGATAAAATAAATTACACATAAATTGATCAATTTTTAATAAATTTTAAATAAATTTACTTTTTAATAAATAGTAAAAAGCCCTAAAGAGTTTCAATTGAATCTCTTGAGAGCCTAAGGAATTAGCCGATTAAAGTATTAAAGGATAGAAAGATAGGAATTCATCTTGGCTTGGCAGGCCACCTGTATCAGGGAGAAGCTAAATTGATTCCTCCAATCGCAGGCTTCTGCGCATGGATACGTGATGTGATTTTTTTTTTTTTTTTTTTTTTACATCTCGCGCAAACTTAGGCTGGATGAACTGTAGCAAAGTATTCATATATTACTCCTTTTTTTTTTTTTTTGAACAATGTTTTATGTATTGAAAAAAGTTTGCAGTATTTGCAAAGAGGTTTTTTTTTTTATTTTAGTTTTTATTACATGAACCATTTCTTATTGAAATTCTAAATTCTATGGAAACTAGCATGACCCTTGATTAAAATGACCCTGGCCCTGCTTTTAGGATGAATTTTCAGACTTAACTTTCTCAACTATATATGATGTATTCTTTACAAGCATTTCATATTTTTATATATATTTTTTAAAATAAACAAATGAAAAGGTAGTGAAAGTACCTTTTTATTTGGCCGTTAACATGTACAGTCATGGACAAAAAAAACACTCCCTCACTCTGTGCTGCTATATTTTTAAATGAGCGTTTAAAACTGGATGGTATGATTTCATTGGTTAAAAATGTAGATAATTTTCTGACTGAAACTAAATGATATCAGATACCTGGTGGCAAAGTAATAAACGCTCATATAAAAATACCTTCCTGAATTTATTACTTAAACGTGTAAATAATTGTGGTAATCTCATTTTAATTAATGAATGCAACTCCTTATTTCTATCAACGAAATCCTGGCCAATAGCGATAGAGCATTCTGTGACATCACAAGAACACAACATCTGAGTAGATTGAGCTTTATCATTCGACACTACTAATTTATTTATGAATTTCACTGTCAGAAAACAATTGAACAAAGACTGGTTAATTTAAAGCCATGAACTCAAATCCATCATGTTTTTATCAGATGATATTTACCATTTTTAAAACGTCCGTTTGCGATCTACCCTTTCAAAAAGTTTAAGTGTAACAAAATGTTCCTGTCTGTAAAAGATAGGATGTAAATATAAAAGAAAATAGGTGTATGGATGTATTTGTATCGACCGAAAGTTATTAGGTGAATGATGTTAATAATGCTACAGCAAGTGCGAAATTGGCAGCAGGAATTGTAATACCGTTTGGCGGGGTGGGGGGGGGGGGTCTTTATTAAACAGTAAAAAGAAATTCGACTCTACTTAACAAATTTATTTACAATATTTATAGTAAAAATAGAGTTGAATTATTTTCTTTTTTTTGAATAAAGATCCCCCCCTCCCCCGCCAAACCATATTACAATTATTACTCCCGATTTTATAGTTGCTGTAGCGTTATTAACGTCATTCGCGTAATAATGTTTGGTCGATAGCAAATACATATAGTACCTTTAATAGTTTCTTTTATATTACTTCTTATCTTTTTATAGAAAAATTCTATTACACATATACTTTTTGAAAGGGTAGATCGCCGATGGAAAAAAATTAGTCAATGAAAACACAGTAGATTTGATTTAATGACTTTAAATTAACCAGTCTTTGTTCAATCATTTTTAACAGTGAAATTAATAGTCTAACCCTTCAGAACGATTCACCAGTCTGACATATTTTCATTCTTAAGTTATTATGAAATTCACGTGTTAAACTATTGTACAACCCCTGGCAAAAATTATTCGAACACTGCATGCAAAATGTAATCAAAACATTTTAGATAATGATCATGTGTAATCCTAATACTTCAGACAGAATATCATTACATAGTTTTATTACTTAATCATTTCTTAATGCAAATAAGTAAAGTTGGATCATTTGAATAAAATTTAATGCTTTAAAAAATTCAGCAATTCACCCACACTGAGGAAAAAATTATCAGAACACTCCTAGGTTAGGAAAAAAATATTCGACACACAATGAATAAGTTATGGAAAACATCAGTGGTAATAAACAACAATATTGCGTTAAACCTCCTTTAGCTTGCATTACTACTTTAATACGCTTTGGCATAGTTTGAACCAAATTTCTGCAATAATCAGAACTAATTTCACCCCAACTGTTACGAATTGCAGCTTTAAGTTCTTCATTGTTTGTAGGGTTTTTTCATTTACCAATTTTTTCAATTTCCACCACACGTTTTCTATTGGTGACAAATCTGGACTTTGTGCTGGCCATGGAAGTCTTTTAATGTCCTTGTTTTGTAGGTAAGTATTGATTCTGTGCAGTGCGGTGACAAGATGCAGTATCGTCTTGAAAAATGATCTGCTCTCTCCGAATTGATCTTCCACATACGGAATTAGGAAATTATCTAACACTTCTTCATGAACTTCTCCATGCACTTTTCCACATATTATTGCTAGTTTTGTCAGTCCATAAGATGGAAATTCTTGACCTTCTCTTAAACACTGGTCATAAACTTTTCTTCACTCCGTCTCCAAACAAAAATACCATTATCATCTCCGCAGCCAAGATTAATACGGCTTTCGTCCGAAAATATCACGTCTTCTTCAGCCCATGTCTTGTGCTGTTTCACCCACTGTAAGCGTACTTGTCTGTGACTTTTTGTAAGTTGGGGCTTAATTTTCGCTTTGCAGAACTTGTATCCCATTTCATTGAGTCGATTTCTGGCTGTTCTGTCACTCACACGCACGTTATACTTCCATTGCTTATTCAGTTCCTTGGATGTACAGCTTCTCTTTATTTTTGCAAATTTCCCTGAGTGACCGATCCTGGCGCTTGCTTGTACACTGTTTTGGATCTCTTCCAATGCGATTTAATACTGTGCCAGCCTCTCGAAACTTCTTCCAAACGTAGTTAACAGTTGATACAACACATCCAACACAGTTGCCAATGTCTTGTTGCGTTATTCCTTCTTTTAACAGGCGGATTATTTGGTTTTTGGTGTCATTGCACAGTTCTTTTCCACGAGCCATTTCTTGATGCAGTGAAATTATTTATAACTAATGTCACAAGATTAATATGCAAAATTTAGCAGTAGAGTAAACCAATAGAAAAATTTCAAACTTAATCTGTTTCGTAGAATTGTCAAGTGTTCGAATATTTTTTTCCAAACCTTGAATTGTTCTAATAATTTTTTCCTCAGTGGGGGTAAATTGCTGATTTTTTTAAAGCATTAAATTTTATTCAAATGATCCAATTTTTCTTATTTGCATTAAGAAATGAGTAAGTAATAAAAATATGTTATTGAATTCTGCCTGAAGTAGCAGGATTACACATGATCATTAACTAAAATATGTTTTGATTATATTTTGCATGCTGTGTTCGAATAATTTCTGCCAGGGGTTGTAGGCAATTCATAAAGCTCACTCTACTCCAAGATGTTGCATTGTTGTAATATCACAGAATGCTCTATTGCTATTGGTCAGCAGTTTGTTGATTAAAGAAATAAGGGAGCAGTAGTTACACTCTTTCATTAAAATGAGATTACAATAATTATTTACACATTTCATTAATAAATTTATAAAAGTTTCATTGAATATCTAAAAATAATTTAGATTATTATATAAATAATAAAATTATTATCTAAGTTACTAATTAAGATAGCATGGGATGCCAAAATGAAGTAGTTCGATCTTTTTTTAGACTCTAGAAGTTTGAAAAAAGTGAATGCGGCCAAAATTTGAAAAAATATAGTACTCAAAAAATTGTTTGGGAGAGTTGTCAAATAATTGTTATTTCTCTCAAACATTACTATACCAATAATTTTCATTTAGTTCTTCGCTGGACATTCGTAATCGTGGAATGCTGGAATGCTATAGAAATTAACCAAACTGCTGGGCAATTACATCTTATTCCAAGAATTAATGGATTTTTTTTTGTAAGATTCTTTGGTGATGTTTATTGTTGTCCTTTGCAAGATAACATGGCTACTCGTGCTAATTGACTGCCCAACGTTTTAAATAAAAATATGGGATGAAAAAAGGGAATTGTATAAAAACAATAGTTATGAAGGAACCATTGTAGAAAAAGAAAAAATTTTTTTTTTTTTTTTTGTTTTGAAACAGGAATGGAAGAAGCAGGGCTCCAGGAGCCAAGCCATTATGTCGATAATACCTTATAGGTAGTCTTGAACGTCCTTCTTTGGTTTATTTCCAGATGTGGAAATTACATTGCAAGATCACCCATAGTTGAACAATAAGCATAGGATGGAGATCAAATCACAGAATGCTGAGATAGTGTTGTGATCTTCCATTACAGTAATACAATGGCCCCAGTCCATATGTAGATATCCCTAACCACACCATCACAGAAATCCTCCATGCTTGATAATAGGAAAGCGGGGGTCAACATAAAAGGTCTCTGTGGGCATTCACCAGACATACATATCCCGCTTTTCCATGAATGTTTACAACATGAATTTCCATTGGATATGGGGTTGAAGATGGCAGTTCATCTTGAAGTGGATATCGTTGTCTTGTGCTTTCGGAACTGTTCACGCTTTAACATTATTCCTGTCAGTGAATTTTGACTTGTTTCCACTGGTCTGTTGTCAAGTTGACGTTTTACCACATTTTGTGTACTCTGTCATAACTGTTGGGCATTTCATCACTGACAAGGAGACTCCAAGTACTCTGACTCACCGATTTTGATAAAAAAAAATTCTACATGTAGCTTTCACAAAATTTTCCGATGCAAAGACATTCGGTGCATTTCTCAAAATTTTCTGAGAAAAAAATTTTCTGAGAAAAAAATTGTTATAATTGATGACACTTTATAAATATTCTAATTGTAGCATAGATTTTTATCGTGTTCAGGTGGGCTAGTGGTAAAACGCTTTCTTTCTGTTTTGCAGGTACGGGTCTAAATCCCGTCTTCAATAATTTTTTTTTTTCTCTTCATAAATTTTTTTAAACATATATGGGAATGTGTAATTCATTTACTTAATATATTTCCAATTTTCCAATTTGCTACCGACATTTCTTTATAAAATCCATATATGAATTATAGTTAATGATCCACAGTGATAAATGAGCCTTTAAGTAAAAAAAAAAGGTTATTTTCCACATTTAATTACTTTTGTAAATTTTGTAACTTTTGGGATGACATTTAACTCACACAAAGATTAAATAATTATTGCACTATGTACCTACTATTAAATATAATGCATCATATTTGTATCTATAGTTTATCAATCACCCTTCATTAACATTTTTAACTAGCACATTAGTCAACAAATTACAATTTCTTATTTCTAGGAGCAGAAGTTTGTTATGAATGGAATTACCTCTGTCGTTACCTGTATGTGAATTGTAACAACCTTTCAATTTATGTAAAAATAACCTTTGCAAATCGAAATTTTAGAATATGTTTAATTATAATAATTCTTATATGCATTTTATAAAAAAAATGATGGTAGCAAATTGGAAAATCATTAATATAATTAGTAAATAAATTACACATTCCCATACATGTTAAAAAAATACTTGTGAAGGGAAAAAAGAAAATTTATCGAAGACAGGATTTGAACCATACCTGCAAAATAGAAAGCGAGTGTTTTACCACTAAACCACCTGAACACAATAAAAATCTATGCTATAATTAGGATATTTATAAAGTGTAGTCAATTATAACAAACTTTATGAATTTTTCTCAGAAAATTTTGAGAAGTGCATTGAATGGCTTTGCATGGGTGTTTAATTTGGTGAAAGCTACACACACAAATTATTTTTATCAAAATCGGTGAGTCAGAGTGCTTGGAATTTCCTTGTGAGACACCAGTGAGCTGTGTACCAATGATTTTGCTATATTTTGAACATCTGAGAGGTTAGATATAATGGCATTTGACTGCTAGTAGAATATTTCCATACAATCCATATGACTGTTGCAGAAGGCTGAATTTCCATACTCCTGCCTTCACTGCTATTGGGTGACTTTGCAGTACCGTAAGGATGAATTACAGTGTGTTTTCACATGGGTGTTAATATTACTTTGTTCACTATATATCATCAATTAGATAAATTGATTGAAAGTGACTGTTATACGAGGGTGAATCAAAAAGTAAGTTACACTCAGCACCATCTGTGGTCGAACAGTGCCGACATCATTCGCCATTTTTAAGGATGTTGCCTGTATGTTTGTAATTGCAACGTGGCATGATCCCACATGTTCACACGTTTACTGCATATGGAAGAGTATTGTTGTCATGGTGCAGCAACTGGTTGTACACTCCAAGTTGGAGATTTGCAGAATAATCAGTTTTTTGTGCAAAAGGCTTAAATTGTACTGAAATCCATAAGGAAATTTGCAGTGTCTACGGGGATAATATGATTTCTCGTCCTGCAATTGTGAAGTGGTGCCAGCAGTTCGAAAATGAGTGCTCAGATTTGACGGACAAATACCATGCACAAGACCATCCATGTTCAACACTCCTGAGCACATTGCCTGCATTAATGAGATTATTCTGGACAATTGAAGAATCAGAATTAAAGAAATTGCCAGAAGGGTCAGTGTTTCTTATGAGAGTGTGCACTCGATTGTTCATGACGAGCTTGGATTCAGGAAATTGTGTGCCAGATGGGTTCCACAACAGCTCACGGACCATCACAAGAACCAACGTTTCCTGTCGTCTTTGGCTCTCCTGCAACGATATTCCACCGAAGGAGACATTTTTGCATCGAATCATCACGGGGGACGAATCCTGTTTTCACCACTTCATCCCTGAAACCAAGCAGTCGTCTATGGAAGCACGGGAACTCCCCACGGCGCAAAGAAGTTCAAGGTTGTTTCATCTGCGAGGAATGTTATGGGGACTGTATTCTTTGACTGTGAAGGTGTCATGTACACGGAATTTATGGAAAAAGGAATGACAATCAACGCAGCCTTGTACTGCCAGACGCTCCGAAATCTGAGAAAAGCGATAAAGGAAAAACGGTGGGGGAAATTGAGTAAGGGGATCATTCTCCTGCACGACAATGTACACACCGGACACAGCTCGCGTTACTCAGGAACTGTTGTCAACGTTTAAGTGGGAGTATGGCAACATCCACCATACCGCCCCAACTTAGCCCTGTGGAGAAAAGTCAACATCCACCCTATCATTTGTTCGGGAAAATGAAATGTGACTGGGAGGAAAACAATTCCACACTGATGACGACGTCAAATTTGCAGTGCTGACATGGTTGAGAAACGCTGGAGCGGATTTTTACTGCAGTGGCATGGAAAAGTTAATTTCACATTCAGACAAATGTTTACAATTGTTGAATGATTATGTAGAAAAGTGAAATTAATGGTGCATGTTTCCTCAGAATGGGTGTATGGGATCTTAACTTACATCTATTTTTTACTGTTTCAGTGTGTAACTTACTTTTTGATTCACCCTCATAGACCCACATTTTCAAAAAAATACCTTTATAGACAAGCTTATATTGTGCTTTAGTCTATACTTTACTGGACCATTGAAAAACAAATATAAGTTGTTGTTTTGTAGTTGAGTGTACTGTTAATTCTATTTATTTATCATTTTTTGTTTCAATAATAATTATACAGGATGATTATAAAGTCACTATACATTTTGGTGAAATCATTAACAAATTTCATTTATTTGCACATCCAAACACACCCAAAGTGAATGTGTGGCTGGAGGTAACACGGTCAAAGTCTATGGGCTTTCATGTTTGCCGAGGGGACTACAATGGTACCATGTATCTCGACATGCTGGAGCAATTCCTGGAGCCACAGTTGGAGATGATGGGATTTAGGATACCGTTGTGTTCCAACAGGATGGGGCAACACCCCATTTTGCCATTGTCTTTCGGGACTACCTGAATCGCGAATTGCCAGGCAGATGGATTGGTCGGGGCTCACCAAGACTGTGAGCTTCACAGTTCCTAGATTTGACCCCCATGAATTTCTTTGCGTGGGGTTTTATCAAGTCCAAAGTGTACCAGATCAAGATTACGCACCATTGCACAGCTGAAACAACGGACTACAGCTGCGGTGGAGGACATTACACCGGCTATGTTGCGCAATGTTTTCCGGCCACGGTGGAATGCTGGGAGCTGTGCCTGGATGTGCAAGGGGGACACACTGAAATGTACTAAGAATGTGTCCTGGTATGATATCTGGTTGATGCATACCGGAATTGCTCCAATAAAACTGATTTTTCACCTAAATGTATAGTGACTTTATAATCACCCTGTATAAATAGAGAAAAATAGTAAAAACAATTCCACAGCCCGGACTCGAACCAGGGACCTTCGGGTTACAGTCCCGATGCTCTAACCACTAAGCTACCGTGGACATGGAAGCTGTCACTATCAAACATGTTCTATGTGGATAGGCTAAAGCGCAGCTCCTTATTTGCAAGCCTGGACTATCTTTACTATTAAATGGTGAATAATTTTATAATAATAATTGGAAAATGGTCTTAGGAGGATTTTTTCATGCCATTACCTCTGATTGTGATGAATAAATAGAGTGGTGGCTTAGTGGCTAGAGCAGTGGGACAGTAACCCGAAGATCCCTGGTTCAAGTCCAGGCAGTGGAATTTTCTGTACTATTTTTCTTTATTTATTCATCACAATCGGAAGTAATGGTAAACACATCCTCCTAAGACCATTTTCCAATTATTATAATAATTACACAGTTTGTCTTTTACAATATATAGGTTAAGTAATTGTCTAATTACCATCTAATTATTTTTGTCTAGAAATGTTATTATTCAAGGATTTATTGAATTTTGTCATTTTCTACATATACTATTTTAATTTTGTTTAGGAAAAATACCAATTGTTCAATTGATGAAAGTCTCCGAAGGTGTGAAGAAGTGATGGTTGCTGCAAAACTGTCCAACATTAAAGTTAGAGGGTACAAAAAAAACATTTTTTCCAAAAAAATATTAAATTAATTTATCTTTTTTTAACAATTATTACAGCATCCCTTTAAAGAGTTAGACCAGGATCACATTTGCATAAAATAAAAGGTCTGTAATGTGCAAAAGTAAAAAAAAATAAATAAATAAATAAATTCAAGGGAATCAAGTAAGCAGCTAAAACCAATACATTTGGACAAGAGCTCAATACCATCTCCACTTCAGTAATCCATAATCTAGTGATGATTTTTCTTAACCATTCCTGCTACTCATTCATTTGAAGGCAATAAGCAGCCAAATAGTGATTGCTGTGGATAGCTAGTATACGAAACAATTCATGTTTATAAACAAATGTGTGAAATGGTTAACAAAAATGGGAAGAAATGAAAAAGTTTCGACTCTATGCTGATACGAGATTTCTTTCATAGTAGTCATTTGCATTGCCTTCTGAAAAAACTGTGTGAATATTAGCTGACATTACAGCCTGTAGCTGGTATGAATCCTCCATCCATAAAACTTTTATGGATTTTAAATACAGGTGGCATTTACAGAATTATTTTATGCAAGTGTGATCGTGTAGAGTCTTCAAAGACAACTCAAGGCTATCCGATCGGATTTGTGGAGTGCCCCCCCCCCCCCCCCCAAAAAAAAAAAATTTGGGGGGGGGGGGAAATTAAAGAAAAAAATATCTCCCATTGGTTAAACGGAAATAATGCCTATTGGACAATTAAACAGTGGACCACAATAAAATAATAGGAGATACTTGTCAGAGCAGGAAAAAAAAACAGAATCAATTCAATAAATCAAACAGAACAGAGTTTGAGATCGGCCCTTTGTCCATATTTAAAAACTTTTTAGAATCCCTCTTATAGATTTCTATACTCTCAAAGCTGTCTAATTGATTTCTTGAATTGACGGATCTAAGTAACTTAAAATTATCTGAACTAATACATTGACCTGTGTCCAAAACATGTTTGGCGATGTTCGATCTGTCCGACCTGCCATATTTTACATGAGCTAAATGCACTTTCCATCTTTTAATAATATTTCTGGAGCTCTGACCAACATAGTTCTTTTCACAAAAATCACATTGAAATACAGTTGTAGTTAGATTCCTGGCTTTTCCAGAGGTGGGATGGCATCCTAAGAGTGCTTTCAAAGTATTCCCACTTTTGAATGGCCGGCCAGGTGGCCGAGAGGGCTAGGGCGTAGGCTTTCTAGTTCTCGAGTCTGCCTGGCCACGGGTTCGAATCCCGCCGTGGGCATGGATGTTTGTGTTTGTCCCAAGCTGCGTACTGTTATATCTTGTGTAAAAGGTGCAAAATGACCTTTGTAGTCGACGCCAAAATTTCTAGACCCCCTCCCACTTTTGAATGCAATCTTTAAATTGCAAGCGCTAAAAATCTTTTTCAGGCCCTTAGTTAATTGCGAATCATAAGTAATATTAATAAATTTAGGGCTTATGGTCTCTGGAGTTAACTTCGTGGAATCCTTTCTATTTAAAAGGAGCTTATGACTACGGAGTAAGTTATCGACAATTTTATCGGAAAAGCCATTCAACCTTGCTATAGATTTAATGGTACTCAATTCAGTTTGGTATCTTTGGTCAGATAAAGGAACATTAAGAAGGCGATGGGTGGATCATAACATGAAAGGCAGCGTATTTATGGCTAGGACAATGAACAAAATCTTTCATAATATAGTGATGATGGTTGGTGGATTTCGATAAATGTCGAACTATAACCTATCATTAATCCTAATAAACCATTAAGGAATGACATAACCAAGTACCAAAAGGTTAAATTAAACCATTCGCAGAACCATATTTTAAACTGCCCTATGTTAATTTTGTAAGTTTCTAATGGACCATAATGATCCATTAACCACGTACCTTTGAGCCAATTTGGATTATCATTAATTTTACGTTATATTCATTCATGACTCATCATTCCAAGTCGTTTGATATTTTACATGCCATATTTTAGCATTGAAAGTTCCAATGAACCATAATGATTCCTCTAAACCAGGTTCCTTGAAACCAATTTGGACTCTCATTAATTTTACGTTATATTCATTCATGACACATCATTTTGTTTGATATACTACATGCCATATCTTATGATTGAAAATTTTTGAGGGTGTCATAAGGGTACCATTAGAGCATGTGCCATTGTTTCGATTACAGCCTTTTTCAAAATGGTTCATTTCCTGAACCATATTTATCAATTGGCATTTATATCCGCTTCTATCTCATCGTTACAATTTGAGAGATATATTAAGTAATATATCAAACATTGAATATATCTTCAACTTAATATATCTCTCCATTGAAAATTGCTAGCTGGGGTCGTGAAGGTACCATTTGTGTACGTGCTATTTAACAGATTTAGATAATATTTGTGATTGATTCATGCCATGTACCTTATTCATCGACTAATGAAAATAGTAATGAATAACCGCTTCTATCATATCATTACAATTTGTTTGATATATTACTCAATATACACTACATGATCAAAGGAGTTGGAACACCTGTTGCTCTGTTGTAAAGCTGCAAAAAGCTTCAATCAGTAGTGTGTAGGACCACCCCGAGCTGCTATCACTGCCTCCACCCTACATGGCATACTGTTTACAAGTTTACGGTATGTGCCTCCACATACTCACTCCTCGAGGAGTGTCGTGGTCAGTTCCTGGACAGATGTAGGGCAAACCATTCTGGATCTGACACGTCGTTCCAATTCGTCCCAAAGATGTTCCATGGGGTTGAGATTGGGACTCTGGGCGGGCCAATTCAGTTCTTCAACCCGCATCTCTTCAAACCAGTCAGATATGGATCTTGCTTTGTGGCGCTGGAAGAGGAACGGCCTGTCATCAAAGTGTTCCCACAGTGCTGGAAGTGCCCCGTTATCCAGAATGGTCCTGTAGCCATCAGCATTGAGGTTTCCGTCCACCTTGATGAGCGGGCCCAGTCCAGTCCAGTCCCACAATTACGGTATGTGTTCACAGGGGTGTCCCAACTCCTTTGATCATGTAGTGTATCTTCCCATTGAAAATTTGCTAGGCGGGAAAATAGAGGTACCATTTGTGCACGTGCCAATGAACCGATTTAGATAATATTTGTAATTGGTTCATGCCATGAATCATATTCATCGACTAATTGATTCTCGAATTCACTCATAAAGAGATTAGCAATGAACGGACTAAGATTATTGCCCATAGCTGTTCTCGAGGTCAACTTATAAAATTTGGAATTGAATTGTAAGAAATTTTCATACATGCATACCTCAGTTAAATGTAAATATTCATTGACATTTTCAGGAACAACTTTGGAAGAAGATAGGAAATTTCTAAGATAACAAATAGTGACGTCAACAGGAATGCTCGGAAAAAGGGAACAAATATCGAAGAAGACCAGTATTTCGCCTGCATTTAATTTAGTATCTTTGATTTTTGAAATTAATTCGAAGCTGTTTTTCACTGAGAATCTATCGAATGTATGATCAAATTTTCCGAGCTCATTAGTAAGAAACTTAGATAACTTGTAACTGGGAGAATTGATGTTGGAGACAACAGGTCTCGTAGTCTTCCCTGCCTTATGAATTTTAGGCAAACAATATAATCTAGGAAGATGTGGATTAGGAACATTAAACTTAGAAGCTTCCTTATTAGATGAATGTACTAGAAAAAGGTCTGACATTCTCTTTTTCCAACAGACGTAATCCAGTCGAACAGCTGATTGCTGACATCGAAAACTGGCATCCAATATTTGGATGATTCAACCCATCAACAATCATCGCTATATTATGAACAATTCCGTTCATTGTCTAGCCATAAATACGCTGCCTTCCACGCTATGATCCACTGCCTTCTTAATGTTCCTTTATCCAACCAAATGTACCAAACTGAATTGAGTACCATTAAATCTATAGCAAAGTTGAATAATGGCTTTTCCGATAAAATTGTCGATAACTTACTCTGTAGGGATAAGCTCCTTTAAATAGGATTCCACGAAGTTAACTCCAGAGACCACAAACCCTAAATTTATTAGTATTGCTTATGATCCGCAATTAACTAAGGGCCTGAAAAAGATTTTTAGTGCTTGCAATTTAAAGATTGCATTCAAAAGTGGGAAATCCTAAAGATGCCCTCCCACCTCTGGAAAAGTCGGGAATCTATCTATTTCAGTGTGATTTTTGTAAGAAGCACTATGTTGGTCAGAGCTCCAGAAATATTATTAAAAGGTGGAAACATTTAGCTCATGTAAGATATGGCAGGTCGGACAGATCGAACATCGCCAAACATGTTTTGGACACAGGTCATTGTATTAGTTCAGATAATTTTAAGTTACTTAGATCCGTCACTTCAAGAAATCAATTAGACAGCTTTGAGAGTATAGAAATCTATAAAAGGGATTCTAAAAAGTTATTAAATATAGACGAAGGGTCGATCTCAAACTCTGTTCTGTTTGATTTATTGAATTTATTCTGGTTTCTTTTCTCCTCTGACAAGGTATCTCCTATTATTTTATTGGCTCACTGTTTAACTTGTCCAATATGCGTTATTTCTGCTTAACCAATCCACTTTTATTTTTTTTTAATCCCCCCCCCCCTCCCCCACCTTGTCTATATATTCTCTAGCATTAAGGTTGTTTTCTTTAGTTGCATTTTGTCCCCCTTCGCTGAAGATGGCTACTTGGTATCCGAAATATATACCGTAAATTCTTGAATACACGCCCAGGCGTCTATTTGTTTCAATGGTCCGGACCCCCCTGGTGATTAATCGAGACCCAGCGTTTATTTGAGACCCGGCTTTAAGGGCTATTCCCAATAACAGGGTGTCTAATAGGGTGTCACGTAATATATCTCTGCCGGCATGACATGGCTGATGAACCTGAAAGAGATGAATACAAAGCAAGTCCTGTAAAGTAAGTAAATTGTTAAAATAATGTGTGAAAGCAGAAATGGAAATTGAAAATAGAACCTTACCTTAAAGCAAGAAATCTCTCCATCTTTACTGCCATCTGTTGCGATGGTAAGTCCACTTCACAATGAGCTCTGGTGCAGGTGGGCTTTACATTACCACCAGGCTTTGTGTACTCTTTTAAGCCATCTCCCGACATCCACTCATCATACAGTTCAGTCCTGCGTGCTTTAGAAGATTTGTTCCAAGAAACATCTGGGGCCTGAATGTATTTCGTACAACCACCGGGAATGACAGCAGTAACAGTGTTTGTGCTTTTAAGGTGTCTCTTAATGGTTTCATGAATGTGAAATTTATATGAATCCCATAGCAATAATCATCTAGTAAAAGAAAATCTACCTAAAACTCTATTGATCCAGTCAATTGTTAGATCATTGTTCATCCAACCATCGGTGGAAGAAGCAACCACTGCTTTTGAATTTTTTTGCATTGCCTTCACTTTTCTTATTGCTCCCTTAAAAACAACAAATGCTTTCAGTTTACTACCGTCACCCTTTGCAGCAAGAACAACAGTTGCATGCGATTTTTCGTGACCTGTGTTCTTGACATTAACAGATTTTGCACCGTGTACATCCATACTTGTTTCATCCATTGCAACAACATCTTCATCTCGAATGATGTGTTTTTGATGCATTTGAGAAATGAAACCAACAAATGCTACTAACCTCTCATATAATTGTTCAGGGTCTTTCTGTGCTGCTATTTTCGGCGATTTGAAAGGTGACCCGAAAAGACCCGGCGTTTATTTGAGACCTGGCATTTAATTTATTTTTTACACCCCACCTGGCTTTTATTTGAGACCGGCGTATATTCAAGATTTTACGGTATCTGGTATTTCAAATCTCCTTGTGGATTAGAGGTTCCCTACGATTTTGGTTGTTCCATTCCACAGTTTTTGCTTAATTTTTGATAATCAAACACATTGAAATTTTACAATCACAATTTTTTTTAAATCACTTTTGCTTTTTTTTTTTTATAATTTTACTAAACTGGACTTATGTTTTATTCAAATCCTGCAATCAATTTTTCACCCTCTTCCAGTTGTTCAAACTATTCCAAATTTGGCCCAGCTATCTTTTTGCAGTGACAATACAATATTTTGTAGTTTCAGGATTTTAAAAAACGTTTATTAGTTTATTACAGGTTTAAAGGCCATTATCATGTATCAGTTAACCTGCAACTGAATGGTTATAAAAATAAGCTTTGAACATTTTGTGACGTTATTGTTTGACCAATTGTTAAGAATGAAAAACAATGGTTACTCCCAAACAACATGAATTTTGTTTTGTGCCGGCCCACGTGGGCTCGAGTGTACAAGTTCAGTGTCCCCAACCACACCCAAGCACTAATGGCTCTGGGGTAGGTTTGGCCTCTGTTATGTCTATGAATAGACCAGACTCAAGTGATTAGTGAATGAACTGGCAATTTAATGCTATATAAATTCAACTACCACATTACAACAGTTTGGTGCCCCAGAGAAAATTAACAAGATAAATAATTAAAACAATTACAAACAATCAATTAATTGCTGGTTATAAATTTTACACTCTCATTAAACGTAAAGTAAACGCAACTTTCCTAGTTTCATATCATGGTGCTTTGTATATTTATGGTAATTTTTCTTCAACTAGCGCTTCTTGCATTTTATCCATGCAAATTGACTCGCTTCGGGGCATACAACGCCTAGCAACCCATGTACTGACCCATAAACAAATACAACCTTTTATTGGTAACTCATACCACCACTCCTTTAGGACAATATTCTGGCAATATTAATGGCATTAACGCTCAGAACGCATTATGTGATCCTTTTCTTTTCAAACAGAACACATTAACCCACAACTACCAGCACTCCGAGTGCCTCAACCCACTTCCTTTACTCTAACCCCAACCTTACTTGCGAAACCAGGGCATCAGCAAAACTTAGCTTACAACCGTGATGCACAAGCACATGGCGACACAATTGGGCATCTAATAGGCACAACTTCCATAACAAGCAGACACAGGGGCAACTAAATCATTGGGTCATGATGGTGGAGCTACATGCATGGAGGAAAATGCTCAGCTTCACAAAAGGTTAGATATTGCCCCGCTTTTCTGTAATTTTGGAAACCAGCTGTTGTAGCTCTAAACAATAACGCTCGGCTCCTCTTTCACAACAAGGGGCTTCCCTGTCGTACACAAGAAACAGGAGAACGATAAATGTTGCATCAAGTGTAGCACTTTGTCCACTATTTTTATCCACCAATAGATAGAGCAGTCACTTACGACGATCATGTACAGATGTAACTACACAGCATTTCGAACATGAAAGTACATTTTTGTGTAGCTAATGAGCAACGCTCGTTTGCTGCTGACACAGAGGGGCAGATACAGCAGAGCATAATTCAACTTTCTACAGACAGTGGGGGTGAGTGCAGAACATAGACACAGTTTGTCTCATCATATTGAGAAATCCATTACTCCAAGATCAGGCACACCGCTAAACCGAATCCGAGCAGCCAAAAAACGTTCATCTGACGTTTATCTTACAAGAGCAGACAACATAACATTGCAGCATATGTCGCAGGACAACAAATTGAAAAATTAATAAAAATAAATTAACACACATCGTCAATATTTAAGGGAGAGTCGGAGTCAAACAATATGGCATCCATTAGGAATGAACTCCTTGCCACCTTCTCATTCCTTTTTAGAAATTGTGTATTGTCTTTCTTCATCCCTAACAATCACATTCATTCATATCTATAAAAAAAAATGCACAAAGAATCCCAGCATCTCTTCTCAGAAATTCCATTGCAACAATGATACCACAGTAGAAATTCTGTGTTGCAATACAAAATGAATGCAACAAGTTATAACTCTCAGGAGAAAAAATATATTTATCTAATTCACTAAATCTATGAAAATCAATGCATAAGAGATACATATATAAAGCTAATAATTATATCACATATACCAGGGCTTGCAAACAACCCCCCCCCCCCAAAAAAAAAAACCCACCGACATTTCATGTCATAGTTTGAACAAAATTGTTAATAAGCCTTTTTCTAAAATGAAAATCATATACGAGGTCTGTTCAAAAAATACGTAGACTGTTTGAATTGCGCGGGCCCTGTTGGTCCCAATCAAAATCGCTTGGTATCGCCATCTTCTGACAGATCCGCTGATTACAAGGCAGTTTTTTGATTGCAAATATCAGTATTGGTTGATTAGCTATGCGGTTGTATGTGAAGTGTGTTTTTTTTCGTTTGGCGGATTTTTAGAATGAGTGACTTGAACGAGCAAAGAGTTGCTGTGAAATTTTGTGTTAAACTCGGAAAAACTGCCACTGGACGAGTGGAAAAGGCCAGAAATGTGGACGAGAGGTGACTGGTTGTTTCATCATGACAACGCTTCAGCCCTCAGAACTCGAGAGTCTTTGGCCAAACACTCGATCACTGTTCTTCCTCACCCACCCTACTCACCTGACCTCGCTCCTTGTGACTTCTTCTTGTTTCCCAAACTCAAAAGACCTTTGAAAGGAAGGAGATTTGAGACGATTCCCGACATAAAGGCAAATGCGACGAAGGCGCTGAAGAACATCACAAAAGAAGCGTTCCAGGACTGTTTCCAAAAGTGGAAACACCGCTGGGATAAGTGTGTGCGTCGGGGAGGAGAGTACTTTGAAGGGGACCCAGATGTGTAACTTCTGAAAAAAGTATATTTTGTTTTATGACGTCAGTCTACGTATTTTTTGAACAGACCTCGTATATAAAATCATCGACGGTGGACTATGTCACAACAAAGAAAAAAATCTAACAATGGGTTATTACCCGATTATACAATCGGGTGGGTTCGCTTCTAGTACTACATAATAAAATGAACGTACTGCTACAAAAATCCCCAGCGGAAAGTTTTCAGACATCGCTTGGAACACTTGCCCTCTTTCCTGCACACTGCTCTTTTATTAAACTTCACGTGCTATGCAAACATTGTCATATTGAGTGCAGAGATGTTAAAAAGTTTTTTTTATATTTTTTAATTAGCTTTCTTCTTCTAAAATTATTGATGCTTTACAATAAATTAAGGATATTTGATAAGTTAAAGGGAAAAATGCACTCCAGTGGTGCAGATCATTGAAGAATTCCCATCCCTTCATTACGTCCTCCACAAAATTTCACTCTTTCCTGATGGAAAAGCTTTATATAACATTTCCAGACAAAGTGCTATAGAACATTTTCGTCTTCTTTTGACCTGAAGAATATGTCACTAAATTTATTGTACATAATTTTGAAACGCCCTGTATATTTGGGTGAACTGACGTTTGAATCACACTGCAGTTTCCCATAGATTAATGTTTCATTTCCTATGCATTTGTGCATTTAGTGATTTTTTTTTTTTTCTGTATTTTATTTTATTTTTTTTTGCATTTTGCAAATGGAAATATCAATTGTAACGTGGAATGGCATTAGTGTTATATTTTTGGAAGGATACATGATTATACAGAGAGTCTTTACATGATAAAGAATAAAACAGCATATGTCAGAGAGATACACATGGATTTTTGTATTATGGTCTTCATCTCAAAAAGGTTTCTTCATGTCGCTAGTACCTTTAACATATACATCTTTCGTAGCTCTGAGAACATCTAGATAATACTCAGTTTCTTACCTTGTATTCGCCAGCATGTCTTCTGTTGCCATCAATATCGCATCTGTTATTCTGGGTTTTAATGTGTTCACATGGAGGACCGGTGTAGTAAATATTTTTTCCTTGACATATCACCACAAGAAAAAGTCTAAGGGTGTTATGTCCGGAGAACGTAGAGGTCATGCTGTAGGACCATCTCTTCCAAACCATCAAGTATTTCATGAACTGATAATGCTCAATGTGGCAGACACCATCTTGTTGATAAATTATCTGTGGTTGGTATTCAGAAGGCATTGAGCTTACTCTCTCATAGATACCATTTTCAATATGACCTATGTTAGCACTACCTACATCACTTTGGCTCCTACCATACCAGCAGTTTAAAATCTTTTTGAGATGGAGATCATAATACAAAAAAAAACTGTATGTATCTATCGGACAGTTTTTTTTTTTTTATCATCAGGTAAAGACTTTATGTTCATCCTGTATATATGATTATATATTTGCAAATTAACAATTGACACTCATGCAATGTACCGGGTGATTCAGTCAATTTCTGACCATTTCACTCGAATGACGTGCATTAGGGATAAACGATTGAAAGAATATGAGCGCCATATCAAATTTCTAAATAGTTGGAGTTTGTATTGTTGCAACGGCGCTGCATGAAATCGTATTTGAAAAATGGTGCCCGCTTTATCAACAGAGCAGAAATGCAAGGTTGTCGAATGGTATTTCGAGACAAAATCACCTGTAACCGTGCAAAGAAAGTTCCAGAAGGAGTATAAGTGTCGGGACGCACCAGGCAGGCAAGCAAGCAATCAATCATGGATTTTGTCAAGCAATTTCGTGCCACTGGATGTGTTAAAGGCAAGAAAAAAGGCGGGAGGCGAAGCCCGTGTTCGAACGGCTGAAGTTGTCGAAAATGTTCACACAAGGTTGGTCGATTCACCTACTAAAAAATCTGTTCGCCGCCTATCCATTGAAGAAGGGCTGTCGTATACCATGACGTGGCGAATTTTGAGAAAGGATTTATACCTGTTCCCGTATAAGATCCATGTTTATCAGGAGTTAACAGACACTGGAAGACAGAAGCGACAACAATTTGCAATGGAGTTTGGAGCAGAAATGGAAGCCAATCAGGACATTGTGGACAACCTGTGGGTGTCAGATGACGCCTTCTTCCATCTGTCAGGTGACGTTAATAAACACAACGTTCATTTTTGGGGTTCTCAGTACCCTCATGAGATCCAAAGTCACCTCTTCATCCACAAAAGGTTATAGCTTGGTGCGCGATTTCCAAAAGAGGCATCGTTGGTCCGTTCTTTTTTGAGGGCACCGTAACATCACAGGCTTACCTTAACATGTTGGAAACCTTCTTCATCCCCGAGCTGCGAAGGAGGCATATACCGCTTCGACATCAATGGTTTCAACAGGATGGGGCTAGGCCTTCTCAATCAGAAATTCAAACAGGTTTCCAGATCGATTCGGGGGTGGCTTTCTTTGGTCCCCTACGAGTCCTGACCTAAACCCATGTGATTTTTATCTCTGAGGGTTCCTTAAAGACAATGTGTTCACAACAGCGCCAAGAACCCTAGACCAGCTGCAACAAAGCATTGTCGACTGCTGCACCCTTGTGGATGCAGAAATCCTGGATAGAGTTATGAACAACTTCACCATTCGGCTGCGAGCAGTTCAAAACGTTCGTGGTGGCCACATTGAGCATATCATCAAGACTTTTCCATGGGAATAAAAACTCCGAACTGCCTAAAATATCATACTGAAATGCTAAGTTTGCAAACATTAATGAGTCAATAAATCATAGTACTGAAATGGTCAGAAATTGACTGAATCACCCTGTATATACATTTGTGTTAATTATCTCTCAATCTCAATTAAACATATTAGCAATATTAAATGTTCATTTATGAAATATTCATCACATTGATGAACAGATGAAAAAAAAAGTACTTTTTTTTTTTTATTTTTTTGCAGATATGTATCTTGTGTTCTCGGTTGCCCTTATGAAGGCTATATTAAACCTTCTGCAGTTGCTGAGGTAATTTTTAAAAATTTTTAAAACAATTTGATATCTCTTTTTTATGTCTTAAATAGAATTCTTATTACATTCTGTGACAAAAGTTTAGCCTCAGATTATTTTTGTGAATACTTCTCAAACTAAATATTATATTGAAACACCCGGTATATAGGGTGTCCTGGGAGGAAAGGTCAGTATTTTGTGTGAGTACAAAATGATATTCTAAGTCAAAAAGTTTACATAAATATGTAATCTTTTATTAATGGTTTCTGAGATGCAGCTATTTGAAATTAAAATTATGATACTTGTGCAAGAACACTTAAATGCAGTTTTTCCTAAGGCTGGATTGGTTGTGGGTGGAGCAGTTAATTGGGTACCAAGATCATGCGACCTAACTCCCTTGAATTTTTGCTTATGCATTTGGTTAAAGTTTAAGGTTTAAAAAACACCAATAGTCAGTATACAGATGGTGTGGACCAAATAAGAGAATGTGAAGATGTCTTCAGGTGTGCAACTCGCTACATCCTCACAAGAATTGAAAAATGCATTAATGCACGTGGCAGAATATTCGAAAATTTGTTAGATAAAGTTAATAGAATGTTAATGCTGTAAAATAAAAACGATATTAAAAACTTCATAATTTAATTTCAAATAGCAGTATCTTGGAAACCATTAATAAAAGAGTACATATTTATATGAACCTTTTGACTTAAAAGAATTTGTTCCATACTCATACAAAATATTGATATTTCCTCCTGAAACACCCTGTTTATCACTCGTAAGCAGTGATAAAATTTTTATATATTACTAATAACAATAAAGTGCCTTTTTCATACAATTAGTAGCAAATATATAAGTGCCTACAATAAAAAAAAATAAAAATAATAATTATTTTTAGGTGCAACAAAAGCTCAGCCTCACTCCTAAAAATAACAGAATATATGAAGAATTTACATATTTTTGTAATAAATGGTAGTTTATTAATATTTTTGAGAACAAACTGAGATAACGGGAGGTAACTGTCATGAGGAAGAACTTACAACTTTCAGAAATTGAAATTGGTAAGATTAAAGCAGTTCATGAGTTAAATTTGCCAAATTGTGAATGACTAAATCAGAACCCCAAAGTAATTAATAACTGCTTGAAGAATGCAGGAAACTATGGGCAAATAAGAATCTTTGCTTGTGATTGCCCTAAGGTACTTAGACTTCCTTCTAATGCCCAAGTAAATGCTAGAAGCTAAATGGCAGCAGCTGATGTTAAAGCAATTACCAAAGCCTCATATCTAAAATGAAAAAAATTAAAAAGTAACCCTTGCTTAAAAAGAGAGCATAAACTTGTCCGACTTAAGTTTGCAAAAGTTTACGCATCCTGAATCAAGGAATGGGAAAAGATAATTTTTTCTGACGAGAGGTAGTTTAATCTCAGTGGTCCAGATGGCTTTGCATATCATTTTGATGGCCTGAGGAAAGAAGAGAAACCCTATCCTGTAAACCTCTTGCCGTCATGGGTCCTGTTTGCAATCTATTCACACACATATTCTCACAGTATTGCTACTGTTCTGGTAATAGAGCTTCATCAGGAGCACACGTTCTTTCTTTCCCAATGGCATGGTGACCTTTGCAGATTGGTTGTTCACAGATGCATTGTGCTTTTGCATATGGTACCATTCCCCCCCCCCCCATGGTGGCAACCATATGCACTAAAAATGTTTCCATTGGAATTCTTTTTCTCATGCTCTGCGTAGCCTGTGCACAAAATTTCATCACTATCTGTGCAATAACGCGGTCTGCAGCCCGTGCAGAAGTGGGGAACTTTAATTATAACCACACGTTATACAGTGCTCCCTCTATATAATGGGACTCTACATAAAGCCAAATTTATAATAGCAAATCCATATAATGAAGTTTTTTCTGGAAAATAAAGACTGCAGATATGAATGAGTTGGACTTTATGAATGATAAAATTCCATACACTGTTGCTTAAAATTCCTGTTAAGTTATACTGGGCGTTTCAAAAATGACTGGTATATTTGAAAAATCTAAATGGGCAGCGATAGAAATACACCGTGAACTAATTTCGAAAGTTTGTCTGCCTGAAAATTTACTGTTGTCCCAAGCATATTGCAACAAATGGTGTATTTCTATCGCTGTCAGTTTAGTTTTTATTGATTTTTCAAATATACCGGTATACCGGTCATTTTTGAAACACCCGGTAGATTCCTTTTGTCATTTGGTGGTGTTAATACTTATATTAGAGAAATTTGTTTTGAATATATACAATTAGGAGTCAATCAAGTGCTTTGACATTAAAATTTAATAAAATTCAGAAAGTGGAGTTAATCGATTTGGCAAGTGAAGCATCCATGTGAAATAAAGTTTAAATGCTATAAAGTTTCTTTCCATTTTTAATTTAATTACATTAGGAAATGATAGTTCATTCTCCGTGCATGTTCTGGAATTTTAAATTTTATATTTTCAGAATAATTTCAAACTGTGAGTAACTGAAACCATAGATAAAGGAGGTCATCATCAATTTTAATCTTATCAATCCACTGCTAGGATACATCATTCCATGCTTCATTAGGTGATATGGAGCCGTTAAGTGGCCTTGCTATTTAGCATCCATGTTTCTGCACCATAAGTAGCACACAAGGGTCGATAATTTTTTGTTTAATCATGTTACTTTTTAGAATTAAACAAAAGATTTGTTTCTTTGCTGCAAACTCGTTGAACATAACTTGTGTTTTCGTCGTATTGATTCCCAATCCGATCTGTAACTGGCTTTTGCAAGTTCCTTTGTCATTTCTTCTAGATCGTCTGGGTTGCTACTATTAAGAACAATGTCACTGGCAAAGCGAAGACTGCCTTGCACAATCTTTTCACAACTGGTCTGCATTAAAATTTTGTGTTCTAGGATATTTTTAGAAATATAATTTTTGCATATATCAAATATTTTGCTATATTGCAGCTATAGAATTACCTATAAATTGTATTTTTACCCAATCTTTTATTTTTTATGCAATAGCATATTAGTAGAAATAAAATCTTGTAAACATTCCAAGGAGTTTTAACAGTGAATCAGAAACACAATTATTAATGTGTCATGAGCGAATGAGCAATCGCACATTGACAAAGTGATCGCCGCGTGCACGTGCCCACGTCAACAACGCTTAAAAGATAAACATAAAGTAACAGTGTATCCATTTTTGATGAATCAGTTATTATATGACATTCCATTATCTTGGTATTCTTTGTGGTCCCTGTTGTAGCATGTTAATTGACTTGGAAGGGCTCCACGAAAAATCCTGAAAAGTTGATACAGCCAAGCTAAGACCTTAATGGTCATATTTCTGAAAACAGAATTTGAAAAGGCGGCCGGCCAGATAAACTTACAGACCAAGCGTGCATTCTTATAAGTAGCTTTTTTGCTAAAGCTCATAATAACGAAACTCCTGTCCACATAAAATACCGTGTGTCTCAAAAGTTGCGTGCCAAATGAAAAGTTTATGAATGTTGGCTTTATGTTCACACAGTTTCGCAAGCTTATCATTCATGTTCAAAATGTGCACCATGTACTTGAAGGCAATGTCTCACACGATCCAAATTTTCTTCTGTCAGGCGTAAAAGTGTAGGTGGTGGGCTTGGGAATATCAGGGTGTCGGCGATGAAATTCGTCTGCAGCTTCTCGAGATGTTCTGTGGTGATCTCCACAAAGAGTATCAGCTCTACACGTTATTCTGGTGTCAGCATTATTCTTCTACTTCACTATTTCACCTACAAAATCAAAGCAACCAATTAATCCATTTGGCACGTGACTTTTGAGACACACGGTAGTTTAACTTCTTGTATATATATATAAGTGGTCATCATTCAGCAAGAATTTAGCAAGTGTATTGTGGTTAAGATGTACGTACAAGAAGTAAAATCTATTTTATGTGGACAAGAGGTTTTGTGATTTCTAATAATGATCTGTTTTCACAGTTGATGTCTAATTTTAATAGGATTATGTAAAGTACATAACCATGGAGGGCTACTTTAGGCTACAGATTGTCTTTGTTTCATCTTCCACACACACTGTTAATGAAGTAGAAACACCTGAGTAATATATGTACTAGTAAATTTATTTTGATCTGTTTTCATGCAAAATATTTTGAGGTCATGTGATTCAAGCACGTACTTATCAAACATTTAAGAAGAAGTTGAGTGAGTCTAATCATACACACACCAGCCAATGAATTAGAAATCTTCGTTCAATATGGTATTGACCCTCCTTTGGCTGTAATTACAGAACATACGCGGTTATGGACTCTACAAGGTGTTGCAATGCAGGTAAGGTAATCGCAGACCATGCATTCGCCAGAGAGACCTTCAGATCCTGCAAGCTGATGCCTTCGACGAATGTCTCTTTCCAACATGTCCCAAACATTCTCGATCGGATTCAAATCCGGACTTTGCGCTGGCCACGGCAGATGTTGCAACTCTGTGTCATGTTCAGAAAACCACTCCTGAACAATTCTTGATCGATAGATAGTAGCATTGTCGTCCATGAAGAACCCGTCACCATTTGGGTACAAATGCACCATTGCAGGATGAACTTGATCTGCAACAATGTTCAGGTAGTCTTTGGCTTTCACCCGACTGTCAAGGAATATTAGGGAACCCTTGCCATACCAACAAAACATGGCCCATACCATGACACCTCCTACTGCTTGAACTGTGTTCACAACACATGAGAGGTCCATCGCTTCATGGGGCTGCCACCAAATTCTCTGCCAGCCATCGGCGCAAAACAAAGTGTAACGTGACTCATCCGACCACATCACCTTTTTCCAGTCGTCTACTGTCCAGTCACACCGTTCTTTACACCACTGCAGTCAAACTTTCCGGTTTGTTGCTGACACCAGGGGCTTCCTCACTGGCATGCGACTTCCCATCCCTATTCGCTTCAACTCTCGGCGCATTGTTCTGGAGATGGGTTGCGATGATGCTTCATTGAAGTCTGCCATCAGTTGCTCCACAGTAAACCTTCGGTTTTGCCGCACAATCTGTCTCAGACGACGTCGGTCCTTGTCTGTGTAGATTGTTTTTGATCCACAATTCTGCCGTTTCGACAACTCTTGTGGATTCCGTTTCCATGCATTGAACACCTTTGAGACCTGACCTTTTGAGATACTGGTCAGTTGTAATGTCCTGGAAATCGTAGCTCCAGCTAGACGGGCTACCACAATAACTCCTTTTTGGAACTCAGACAGGTCTGCTGTTTTCCCCATTTTGCTCAACTTAAGCAGCTGCAGCTTGTTCCTATCCTGTACCTGCAGCTTGGAATGAGCATGTACCTCACATGGTTGAATTCATTTGCATATCACAATCGTTTCTGACCTGTGACTCCTCTTTACTTATCAGTACAGTAATTCATCACGAGTTTCTAATTCATTGGCCAGTGTGTGTAGAACTTGATCAACATGAGGGAAAAGGAGGACTTACAAGACATCAAAATGGGATTCATTGTTACTGTTCATCTAGCTAGAGCCATGATCAAAACAACGAAGTAGCTGAGCAGATTCTCAAAAGATGCAATATCCAGAACATTCCACTGTTAAATAAATAATCCACAGTCTTTGTCTAAATGGGGTAATTGTGATTACTATGATCAGGTCATGAAATGGACTTCTGTCTTTTAAAGGCTCTGGTGGTGCTATGATATGAAGTTTCTTCTGGTTATATGGAATTGGTTACCTGGTATTCATGAAGGTCGTACAGATCTGAACACTGCTGTCCAAGTCCATCCTTCATCTTTTTCCTGCATGTGATGGCTTCTTCACGAACAACAATGCTACTGTTCTTTGTGCTCGATTGGTTCAGCAATAGCGTTGTGTGTATAAAGATGACTTCTATCATTTACCTGGTCGTCCCAGATAGAGAATATTTCGGATATATTGGAATGATATATCCAGCAGCATGATCCTTTTCTGCGAGAACTAAGGGAATATCAGGTGAACAACTGGTCTAGGTGAATGCCTGAAATTATGTGGATGAAGTGGTCTTGGAGATGAAAGTTGAGATGAGGGGGAGGAGAAGAGGACACCCAAAAGAAAAGATGACAGACCTCATCTAAGAGGATCTTGAGTCTAAAAGATTAAGGAAAAGTTGAGTGATCGATAGAGACAAGTGGAGGAAACTCATCTAAGAACAGGGATCCCATATAGTGGGAAAAGGAGCAGCAGCAGAAGAGAAGAGAAGAAGATCTGATTATATCTGATTTTTATTTTACTTCTTGATTAAATATGAGAGCGTGTTTTTTATATGCTTTTATTTAACTTGTTTTTCTGTGTGTCCAGTCAAATCTTACAATCAATATTAAATCAACTTCCTGACAAGCTAGAGAGCTGAAACTTGATACACATACACAGAATTGATGACGGTGCATGTTAAATTTTATTTTTCAAATCGGTTTACTGGTTCGTTTTCTAATGGTACTAATTCATGACTATGAATTGTCCAATTGCCACAACAAAGAATTCGTTATGATGAGGGTTAAATGTATCCGTTGTTTATTGTTGCAAAATTAAGCTTTATTAAATAAACAATTAAAATAATGTGGATAGGGATAATGAACAACTTACAACTAAAAAGAAACTCTTTAACCACAACGATATAAGGATTGAAAATATACAACCCGATTCTGCTGGAAGCACTTTTCGAAAGCCTTGCTTTCATTATTCAACAGCCAAGGAGAACCTCGAGTAAAACTGAGAGAACTGAGCTTTTACAGGGAACAAAAATCAATGAAACCATAATAAGGATTGGCATCAGCGACTAATTTCGCTGATTGGGTAACTGGTCACCCATGTGATTAATAGGGGTTCACCAATGTGGCCTGAATCTACGTTAAGTAAACGTTTTTTATCTGTTCTCTGAATGGCTAAACTTTTGAAAGCGTCCAAGAGGTTTTTTTGATTTATTGACTTTATCAGTTTTACATTGTTTAAAGAAAAATCGTGGCCGGTGTCCAGAGAATGCTTGGCTATGGAGGACTGATTACTTCTACCAAATCTTCTGTGAGCCATATGCTCCTTGAATCTGGTCTCGATATTTCGAAAAGTCTGTCCTTTGTAAGTCATGTGCAATTGGAACATCTAACCTTGTAAATCTCTGATTTCATTAGTGGTGGAATTTTGTCTTTTGGGTTGTGTAGTAGATGCCTGACCTGGTTCGGATTGCTAAACGAAAGAGAAATGTCAAAGGATTTGAATACTGCATTGAGACGCTTAATTAATGAATTAATATATGGTAAAGAAGTGGTACTGCCCTTATTCTTAGTCCTGTTTAGGGTGGTGATGTCATTCATGAACTTCTTGAACCTTCTCTTCCTGACTAGATCCGTGATGGTGCATGCGCTGTATCCATTTTTAACCGCAATTTTCTGGATAAGGGAAACCTCTTTTCTGAAACGGGAATGACGAAGTGGGAGGTTGATAGCCCTGTTAATCATGGATATGAACGTGGATATGAACAATTAATTTTACAAATTGTTGACTCTGGCTTGAAGAGATATTATAATAAAACATAATAAAAGCGTGGTTTTAAAAAACCCTTACCCCCCCCCCTTCTTATCTTGTTTTCTATTTAGCTTAATTTTCAGCATGCTTAATTCTCCCCCTCAGTTCCATAACATCTTTTGGAATAGCCTGATGTATGTTATGGAACTGAGGGGGAAATTAAGCAAGCCCAGTTATGAAGGACATGTTGTGCTGTATGTATCTGGCAAGAGTTGGATTATTGTGTGGACATTTGTCACATCACACAAGGTATCCACAAAGTGTTTGTAAGGTTTGTAGTGTGAAGACAAAACCTGAATGCATTCTGTTGAAAATTTCATATTGCTGTTAGTGATATGTTTCAAAACTTTTCCAAAAAAACATTTTGAAAGTGTTACTGGACTTTATGTCCACTCTGTAGAGTTCCTCCAGTCATTAATCAATTCATGCCTTTTTTCACAGATTGTGAAAGTTCTTTGTGTAGGTACAGTCAGGTGCAAAAAGGATTTTACCTAGGTCAAAGTTGTTTGGCTTCCTTACAATACTTCAATCCAGTGAGATTGCTTTTTCCAGGTGTCCAGTGGAACACGCTTACTATGGGACGATTCCATTAAGTTTTTGCTTAGCATCGGGGTTAGGCAAGTTTTATGTCACGTGCCCAACTATGTTGACAAAAAGATTATTTTGGCTGTTCTGTTGAGAATTTTTGTTTTATTAATACATTACTAACCAAATAGATTAGTTTAACATAAATGGTGCACAGTATTGTTATAATTATATGTGTACTTGTGATGTGTTGTTTGCTATGCGACAATGAGTAGTATAGTTGGGGTTTCACAATTTATGATATTGCCCAAATACACTCCTCCACAGCAAAAAACAATCATTGAATACTTATGAGATAACAGTTACAATACACCCATGTAACAGAAGCTTAGTCTAAATTCTCTTATTAGTATCACTAATGAAGATTTTCTAAGTCTTATGTTCCCTTCCCTGAGGCTAGTCACGTTAACAGTCCCACCCAGGTAATAGATTTACTTCTCTCACTTTCTCAAATTTAATTTTTTTCATGTATTGTTGCCCACAATAATCTTGCTTACTAATTCTTATCATTTAATTATTTAACTACTGCAGTATCAATATCTATTTATGATCAGTTATAACAAATAAATGCATCATAATTTAAAGACTGGAACTAATTATGTTAAGAAAGAAAACAATCAATTATGATGATTCAAATTGTATTGTTTCAGTTATTCAAGGATTCAATTTAGCAAATTGAGATTGTTAGTGAAATATATATGAACTAGCATGTAACCAATTCGCAATACTTCTGAATTTCCAAGAATTGAAATTTTATGTTAATTGACTATACTTATTTAAAAGCTTTCCCAAGACTATCATTTAAACGTGCAAATGCAATAGTTCAATTTAAGTTCTATGTTCTCTCTCTTATAGAATTGAAGTGAGCTCATTTTAATTGTAAACAGGAAACATATGTTCACTTATCAGTGTATTATGCTGTCACGCCTCAGGACAGTATGTTAAGGAACCTGATGAGCTTGCTGTGGTGTTGCTTTTGTCAATCGTTGAGATCTTGATCCGATCGGCTTCTCCTCTCGTAGAACTTGGCCGTCGCTGCTCCTCCACCCCACGGTTACCACCGCCGTTACCTCGTGGATTCAACCGCTCACTCTCAGCTTAATAACTCGCAAGAGACCCGGTTGAACCGCTTTCATTTGCATTTGTTCAATGCCTTTGAAACCTGGTTGATCTACCTAGCTTGATTTTCAATGTCGCCAAAGCTCCGATGCTTTGGTTTCGATTTCGCCATTCAACAGCAACAGTTCCATGCGTGCGTCATTTTAAGTGAAACGTTCACGTAGAATCATTTGATATTCACAATTGTTCATCATAGATAATTGAGAAATCAAATATGCTACTTTGCATTGGAATCATTATTGAAAGAGCACCTTTGACATAGGAATCATAGTGACAGGACTCAGTTGAAAGACCTCCCCCGAAGGAATGCACACGTGCGAGAGAGATGAGAACAAAAAGCACAGAGAGAGAGAGTTCCGCTTTTTCCCCTTTTTATAAACAACGCTCGCTGCGTGGGAAAGCTTCAAACCGACCAATCATTGCCCTCGACCGCACCAAGGATAAGAAAAGTTCGTTCGTGAGAAACTTTCGTTTCTTTCTTTTGCACACGATACAAAGGACGCTCTGAAACTTGGCGGGTCAAAACAACGAGAGATAGGCTTAATTATATTTTAAGACTGAATGCATAAAAATGTAAACAAGAGAAAAGAACTCATAATAAAATTGAATATAAGATAATTACAAAAGAAGTGAAATTGACAGGAACTGATCATAAAGTCAAGTTCAAAACGAATTCAAATGAATATAGTTGCATTTGTATTCGTGTGACATATCAGATATGTCACATAGTCAAGAGATAAGTTGATGCAGTGCTCGTTATGGTGTGATGCGTAAGTGACTTACAGGTGTTAAGTAGAAGCTATTTTCTTTTGACTGCTCGAAAGGTTACAAGTCTCATTTTTTGTGTGGATATAAAGAAATCAATGACAATTATGCCAAAACCAGCTGAAAAATTTTTTTAATGTATTATATTATTATTTTAATTGTAGAGAATATTAAATGATTTGAACAAAAGAGGGTTTTTGCAAAAGTAACAGTGATATGAATTAGTGTATATTTTATTAAAAACTAAAATCTATATATTTTGCTTGACCCGTCCGTCATGAAGCAACAATATGCATGGACCAACAATGTGTATTTCTAATGCAAGATAAAGTTTCTGCAATGATAGGCTATCTAATACTATAATTCTCTTATCCGTCTGTCCGAGACGTCCGTCCGAGGCCAACAAACAAAGTTACAACAATCCGTCTGAAGCCAGGGATTGTTGTGGTAAGACAATATTCAGTCATTGTTATTAATTAAATAAAATGAAAAATGTTTAATGTTGATTTTTTATATGCAGTTGAACAGTATATTGTTACAGAATATGTTTTGAAAACCACTGATGTTCCACTTTCATTTCTTTACCCTTCTACCTGTATGGTTGACACCTGTCATGTGATGGATGCATTTCTAGTCTATTTGCAGAGGATCATGCCAGGGGTGATTTTCTAAAATCCGAAGAAATCTACTTTCTGTGCTCTGGCGCAAAATAATATCACCATATGCACTGATTCCCTGCTGGCTATAAAACCACAGCAACGTCCGAAGTTGTCGGTAAATTGTAGGGTTGGCGGTCATTAGGTTGAATGTTTTAGGTATTAAAAAATACAACAGCCAATTCCGAATAATCAGGTTCAATACAAGCTACAATATTCAGCGGGGATAACGCAGGCAAAACGTTTTAATACCAAGAATACCGTTACAGGCGACTGATCATTTTGTAGAGTTCAAACGTCGACAATTTCTCATTCGCCCAGCTTATGCAATGACAATTAACAAGTCCCAGGGTCAAACCTTAAACAACATTGGTATATACCTAGAGTAGATAGTTACCAATATCCTGCCTTTGTTTTGCCTTGAAAAGCTCGGTGAAGACTGGCATCTCAACTAGTATAGAATAAAGCATAACAATGACAATTAACATGAAAAGTTTTTAAACCCTCAAATAAACAGATCAAATTGCACACTTGGATGAAAAAATTTTAATCTGTTTATGGTGTTCTTTACATACACTGTTTAAAACTTCCGTCAGGCGCAATACTGTTTGTCACATCTTCAGGCGCAATGAGCCTGTTAGGCACATTCCATTAAAAGATCTGATTTTAACCATAAAACCTTTTTTTATTTTTTTAAATCATCCTTCCATTAAAGAAAAACGTTTTTTAAGAGTTTTCTGTTAATTTAAAACGTAAGAGTTATAAAAAAATGACAAATTCACAAAATTTACAAGAGCAGTATAATTGAGAGGGACAGTGTGCCTGATAGGCTCATTGTACCTGAAGATGTGACAAACAGTATTGTGCCTGACAAAAGGTTAAAAAGATGTAAAATACAGTAGAACTTGGTTAAATGAATAAAATAATTCAATTTAGTGAATCGATTTTGAAAAAATACATGCCTCAGAAACTTTGCAAAATTAGTTGCAATGTGCCTGACAGAACACTTTTATCACTGTCCTCAATCAAAAATTTTTGACATGAATTAACGAATATGTATGAAAAGGTCACTAAATAAGAGACAGCTATTCAAAGTTTCAAGTGTTTCTGGCATCTAGGAGGACGAAGGCGATCTATAATAAGAGAGCTGTGCCTATTAGATCAGTTGCGCCCGGCGGAGGGTTAAAGGAAATCAAAAACGCGATAATGAACAAAAAAAAAATGTCTACCCATATCGGATTCGAACTCTGCTATTCCAGGCAGTAGGCAGACTCTCTGCTGCCAGCCGCCATCGCTTATTATTGTCAGGAGAGAGTAAGTGACGAGCACATCCCAAGTGTATACCTGCTACCTTATTTTCATTTAGAAGGGACAGGTCCGTTCTGATATGCCTTAACTCTCAGTACAAGTACCTGATTTGGAACTGATCAACATCCAGTAAGCTCAGCCCCTACGGAGCAGGTAAAAACCTTTTTGCACCCGACTGTACATTAAACTAATTGTTAATTTTCTTGTATGAAGAGAATTTTTCATTATTATGAACAAGCAAAAGTTATCTTTGTATATTTAGCTTTAAATTTAAGAATTATTAAACTGTATTTACCAGTGGATTCAATAACCTATTCTCAAAGAAATCTCTGCAGCATATTTCTCAAATTTGAGGAAATGCTATAGATATACAGCTTCTAAAAATCTATTGAAAATTTATACATTTTATATGATTAGAATATGTAATTTTTGTGAGATTAAAAACTAGATATACCATGAATAATATTAAGTTATAATCAGAAAACAATGAAACTTTTTAACTATTATTTATTTAAGGTTGCTGTCAAACTTCACAACATGGGCTGTTACGAAATTTCTCTTGGTGATACAATAGGAATTGGAACTCCTGGCTCAATGCAAGATTTATTAAAAGAAATCCTACAATATCTTCCTGCCCGTGTTCTTGCTGTTCATTGCCATGATACGTATGGTCAGGCTCTGGCTAACATTCTAACAGCTTTACAGGTAAATGGAATTCCTTACTAGCTTTGATAGACCCTTTTACCATAATCATAGAAGGGAAGTAGTGAAACTCCGTAGTTCTCTAATGTCCACCACATGATGGCGCCGCTGCTGTTTTGGCTCCAGGCTTACACTGGCGGAAAAAAAAATCCCAACACCAGGAAGGACTTGTGTTAGATGAATGAAATTTGGACAGTATATTCAGCTATGGTTTTTATTCAATTGATTCAAGTGTCAAGGTTACAACTTATAGGAGGTGCTACCAGCGCCACCCTGTACATGCAAATGAGACATTCCAATGACAGATATAAAGGAGATCAGACGCTCGTCTGTGTCACTTCAGACACTTGTGGACATGTGTGATAGGGTACGTAAAACATGCCTCGAAGGCGACTGCGACGTGAATAAGGGCAGCTAACCCAATTCGAACGAGGACGTGTAGTGGGCCTTCGAGAGGGTGGACTTTCGTTCCGTGCTATTGCAGAACTCAAGGGTCGAGACGTTGCCACTGTGTACAACTGTTGGCAGCAATGGTCCAGGGAAGGCAGGATTACCAGGAGACCAGGATCTGAACGACCCCCGGCCACTGGAGACAGGGTTGACCGGCGCATCTGTAGGATGGCAGTGGCAAATCAGACAGCATCTGCAGCGGACATTCGGGCTGCTGTGGCACCCAACGTCACTCCACGCACAATTCGGAACCGTCTCCTGGCCAGGAACCTCCACTCCAGGCGCCCTGTGGCATGTTTGCCTCTTATCCCTCAACAGCGTGCGGCATTGTCTTCAGTGGTGTCAAGCCAGAGCGACGACTTGGAGGGCAGAATGGTGGTCTGTGGTCTTCACAGATAAAAGTCGTTTCTGTCTGGGTCAGAGTGATGGTCGCACAAGGGTCAGGAGGAGGAGTGGGGAAGTCCTGTTACCGAGCTGTATCCGTCGTCGGCATACTGGCCCCACCCCTGGCGTTATGGCATGGGGAGGGATTTCCTACGACAGCAGGACCCCCCTGGTGGTTATCCCAGTCACCATGACGGCAAATGTTTACATTCGGATGGTTGTTGAACCCATTGTGCTGCCATTCATGGCTGGTATGCCAGGGGGGCTGTTCCAACACTGCTCGACCCCACACTGCCGCTGCAAGCCAACATGCCCTTCAGGGTGTCCACATCCTACCATGGCCAGCACAATCACCAGATCTGTCGCCCATCGAGAACATCTGGGACATGGTCGGACGCCGTGTCAGGGCTCTTCCACAACCAGCAACAACTGTCGCTGATCTGACCATCCAGGTACAACAGGCATGGAATGCCATACCACAAAATGACAATTGGCATCTCTACAACCGTATGCATGCACATGTGCAGGCCTGCATAGACCAGCGCAGCGACTACAGCGGGTACTAAAGTCCGTGCTTTTCACCATGTACAGGGTGGCTCTGGTGGCGCCCCCTATAAGTTGTAACCTTGAAACTTGAATCAATTGAATAAATACCATAGCTGAATATACTGTCCAAATTTCATTCATCTAGCACAAGTCCTTCGTGGTGTTGGGATTTTTTTTTTCCGCCAGTGTATTTTCCTGTTAACTTTTATTTACAAAATGATAAAATCTAAAATGAATGATAACATATCAAATATAAAATTTCAATTGTGCATTTATTAAACTTTATTGCCTTTTATTATTAATAAATTTAAAACAGATTTATACTCTTAAAAATTAAATAACAGTTCATGTATAATCAGAGAAAGAGTTCAAATATTAAGAGAGCAATTTTGCAAATTTTTTATTTGTTTTACTTTTCACTGCATTACAAACATCTCTCCTCAATTCTCTAGCAAGAAAATAAAAACTAATCTGGATATAATACAAAATGCAGGGTGAACAAAATACATTTGCTAAACAATGAAATTCTCGTGGCCACTCCTTCTCGTTAGTCTTTATATTTCTGATAACTTCCATAACAAAAAAGAAAGAAAGCAATTCGAGTCCTTTTCTCATGAAATTCAACTCCCTATAATGACATTAACCTTCGTAAAGGCACCATTCTTTCATTACCTTTCCCCCACTCCCCTCTCCCTCCAACTATTCTCTAATTTGTCAAGGGGCTTTCTATAGCTTCTTTCAGTGTCTTTGGCTTCCCTCCCTACATTTTTCTCCTCCCTCCCCTAAAGGCTCCTGTATATAAGACGTCTTCTAAGCCCCTATTATCACTTTCACTCTATCCAAAAAGTCTGTTTTTTGTTGTTTTTTTACAGAATCTTACCATGCTGTGTTCATTTCTTTTTAATAAATTAATTATAAATTTAAAGAAACATTTTGTGTACCATAATCATGACAGGAGAGTACTATGATTATGCATCTATTTGACGTTTTTTATTTAATTTATTTTTTAAATATGCTTACTTTCATTAACAATTTATTTAACTACATAACAAAGAAAAAACAAATAATATTTTTTCTACAATATCTTTTAATTCCTGTGATTGGAGCCAAAACTGTAGCAGCGCCACAGTTTCACAAAACTCCAACAGAACAACGCCGAACAGATGCTGCTTTAAAGATCCAATGAAAGAATAAATCTCCTGATATTTTAAAACTTAAATAAAAAATTGCCATAGAAATTCAGACAATTAAAAAAGTGTGCAGAGACAATTTCGAATGACTGCACACTTTAATGTTCGGTTGCAATTTTTTTAGTTTACTTTAACTCTAATAAAGAAATGTATACAACAATTGGTTTCAGATAAGCATTATATCTTCAGTAATAAAAAATTATTTTCTTCTATGTCAATGTAAAAGCATAAGGTAGTTTCACTACTTCCCTTCTATGATTATGCTTTTACCTTTTCTGAAAGAGCTATTCCCATTTGCCATTGAAATTCCCTCACAAGTTAACAGAATAATGAGACCCTGTAACTAATTAAGCAAAAGCTTCTGAACATAACGACACCTTGACCATTAAAGTCCGTCAACTCTATCAGAAGTTTGGTTGAGTTGAATTAACATTATTGTCTATGGCAGGAAGTACTTTTTTGCGATTTGCCGGAAATTGGATGTTTTCGGATGCAAAACGCTTGTCGTTTCTTATAGATTATTTGAGTGCATCTAATGGCACTATAGCAGTTTTGCGGAATATGCAGAACACCTCCGAAATTGGGATGGAAATTAATTTTCTTTTTTGAAAATTGATCAAATCGCCTCAAACTGGAGCAATATTGATGTTTTTTGATCCAAATTTTGGAGGTGTTCCGCAAATTTCTGCAAAATTGCTATAGTGCCATTAGGTGCACACTCAACTGTTCTATAAGTCAAGCGTTTTGCGCCGAAAGCGTCCGACTTCTGGCAAATTCAGGCAAATCGCAAAAAAGCATTTTCTGCCATAGACAACAATGTTAACTTCAACTCGACCAAACTTCTGATAAGAGCTGACAGACTTTAATGTTCTACGTGTCATTATGTTCAGAAGTTCTTGCTTGATTAGTTACAGTGTCTCATTATGCTGTCAATGTATGGGGAATCCCAATGTTTAACTGTTTAAAAAAAAACAAAAAAATCTATAATACTTGGATTGCAATCTTTCATTCTCTGTAACTTCATTCTCATAAAAGATACAAAGGTCATAAGAGTACTTATTTTAATAATTTTTCAAGAACTGATGAAGTAGGACAAAAAAAAAAAAAACAAATAAAAAAACCTACCCATATTGAGAAAAGATGTTAGAACACTTAAATTAGCAGCTTGGTTTGCCACTGCCATCTTCTTAGTTTCTTTTTATTAAGCATGGTGATAAAAGAAAAACAAGAAAATCAGTTTATATCCATAGTGAAATGCTAAGCTTTTCGTGAATTTAACTACCAGTATCTTCTTCTTCAGATGATGAAAATTGATATAAAAGTATGACAATATTGCATAAATAAAATTACATACGGAATTATAAAATTTTGAAAAACAGTCCAGTTGATTAAATTTTGAATTAATTGCCTAAAAGGAGCTCTTCAGTTAGTTAATAATTTTTTAAATGTAACAATGCTATGTAAATTTAATTTAAATTCTCTAGTAACTTGAAGGTTTAAAAAAATATATACCGAACTGCAGGGTGATCAGAAAGTTTGTCCCTGATATAGAAATTTAATAAAAAAAAACAAAAAAAACTGTTAGGTAGGGTAATGCATTCTACCTAGATTGCCCCTTTTCACAAACAGTTTTTGGTAAATGAGGAGTGATACGAATACTTACGAAAATCCTAATCTATTATTTTGCTTTCTGTGTTTTCCGGAAACTTCTACCAAACCAGAAGATCAACGAAACGAACCAATCAGAATTGGTTAGTTATCACTTAGTTATTCTGTTCATTGCTCCACGCTCTCGCACTTTAGAGCTACACATATTTCAATAAATTTTCGTTTACATAGAGTAGGGCAGATGTGCCAGTAATTGACAGTTTAAGACATTACTGTTAAACGAAATTGCATTTTGAAACTTTTTTTCTAGTTATACCATTAAATTGTAAATATAATGCAGAATGTGCCAATCTCAAAACAATTATTATATCTTTAAAAGTTATTAAGTTATTAAAATTTTTCTTAATTAATGCATGAATCACCAGAAGTTGACAGGCAGTTTCACCAGTAATTGACAATATTTTAATTACACATTTTATTATACATTTTTACTAAAAAAAAAAAAAATTGACAACATTCAAAAGCTGTCCTTTTAAAAGCTGTGCTTTTTAAAAGTTAAGTTGTTCATATAGATCATTTATTTTTTTAGTCCTTTGAAATAATAAATAAAATCAGTCCACTCCCATGTAGAGTGCAAGGACCATAGAAAGTGAATGAAGGTGTTTTCCAGTAGTGCAATATCATCAGATCTTGGCCAACAAATTGTTCGTAGAAAAACTTGATTTTTGACGATTGTTCTCCTACTTGCAAAATTCATCCAAGTCATCCTTTGCTACTTCTTATCATAGTAAACCGAATACCAGTAGTAGTTTTCTTTGTGGAAGATAACTTGTTCTGGGCTATCTGTTGATCGTCTCTGTGACAAGTTTCAGGACCAACAAAAAGAATCGGCGAACAGGGCCTAGAAGATTTATATCAAAGTGGCTGATCTAGAAATTGACAGCCAAGTTCCTGTAATTGACACAGCTAGGTCAATTACTGGAAATTAAGAAGTTACACTTAAAACCATCAAGTTTCCTTCATTATTCCCCTACTTTCTATATCACACTAGTATATTTTTGTTCGTTTTTTTTAAACACAGAAATTATCAATAACTGACAGGTCATGGGTTCTGGGTTCTAGTAGTTGAATTACAACAGTTAACACATTGGGTCATCTGAAATTCTCTTACTACTAGAAGTATTGTCCACTGATTACACAAAAACGTTCACGTAAAATTAATAACAAATATTGCATAACATTCATGAAATAAATTCAGGTAATTAAACCCTCCTGTAATGGTTCATTACAAGGTTTTTTCCCGACCTAATACATTGTTTAATATGAAGTGGCAACACCAGTCCCTTTTCTTGCCTTGTTACTTTATTAAAAGCCTGTAAATCGTGAATTGTCAATTACTGGTACACTGTCAACTACTGGTATATCTACCCTACATTAAATGAATTAAAATGACCAAAGTAATATTTATAAACTCTTTCTAATGTCTCCTGATTCTATTGAAGTATCAGGAGAAAGTAATGAATCACCAGTGTTTGCATATGATTGATTCCACTATGACCCAAAGAAAGGCCATTGGTCTTTTTCTTTTATGAAAAAAAAAAAAAGGAGTACAAATAAGTAATTTTAAGACTTCTAAGAAAGCCTCAAATTGATAAAATTGTAGTAATTCTTCTTACAAAACACCATGTGATGTTGTTAGAATCATCATTCCAATCTAATTCATGCCTGAGGACGCGGGTTCGACCCCGGCCGAGGACGACGAGGATTTTTTCAGGGGGAAAATCCTGAGATCACGCACTTCCTTCGGAAGGGAAGTAAAGCCGTTGGTCCCGTGTAGTCGTTTGCCGGCTGCACGTTAAAGAACCCTTGCGAGGCAAAATTTGCGGCCCCTATAACGCCGTCCTGAAATGACCATGGCAGTTGAAAAGGACGTTAATACCAAACAAACCAAACCAAACCAACCAATCTAATTCAGTGATTTAAAGCCATACTTTTAATTTTTCTATCATATAGGGAGGGTTGATTCAGATAAAATGAGACGACTTTAAACGCCATGTATGACCTTAACGGAATGTGATTTGCATGACTCGTCCACTATTCATGGGGATTAGCTTTGTATACACTTTTTGCTGTTATTTGGGACATTTCGTGCTGAAACATGGCTTCCAAAATCACAGCTTTTTGGAAAGGGTTTATGTTTGGCCTTTCCGACGCTAACTTCAGTCTTTCGTGCATTGTGGAATTATGCAAACGAAATGGTATTGTAGTATCCAAAGCTACTGTGGATCGAATAATCAAAAAGAACAAATTGCGACCATCTAATGAACGTGGACGAGCAGAGAAACAGACCAGAAACAAGCCCCAGCCAACACACCCAGCTCAGGTGGTGCAAGAAATCCGGTCTGAAGTGCTGAAAGAAAATCCCCCCAAAGGAAAGGTATTTCACAGGCAACAGTCTCCAGAATAATTCATGACAATCTTGGGCTGGAGCGATGTCATAAAGCGTGCGGTCACAGACTGTCGGCCAGGCACGTGCAGGAACGATTCACCAACACCAAAAAACTATGAAAACCATCTTGCAGGTGACCGATGGAAGTGGGTTGTCTGGGGCTTGTTGGATGAAGCTTGGGTGTACCTCGATGACACCAACAAACCCAGGGCAATTTACTATCGCGAAAGAGGGGGCAAGTCCAGGTCCGATTTTGTCCGAAGGTGCAAGGAAAAGTTTTCAAAGGGCTTCATGGTGGTTGCCGGATATTGCTCACGTGGACTGCTCACGATTCGTCGAGTTCCTGGAAACTGTAAAATTAGTGCAGCTTACTTCTAGAGTTATTCCCTTCTCTCATGTGCCTGTAAAATCTCCTGATGCATCACCGATGGATTTCTGTGGTTTTGGTCTCCTGAAACGACGGTTTGGAAGTCGCCGACCAAGAACCGTTGATGGGCTATGGAAAGTGTGTCAGCAGGTGTGGAACGAACTTCCCATGGAGTCCCTCAAACTCAGCCTACTTCAGTGGAAATTACGGTGCCGGGCAATAGTTCAACAATGTGGTTCTCACATCGAACACAACCGTTGGTGGCGCCATGGTATTACACCATCGTAACAGAACTGCAAAGTCGTCTCATTTTATCTGAATCAACCCTCCGTAAATCATCTAAACAAAATCAATTATACAGAGTAATGAGCATTAAGGAATTAAAAATTTTAAAATAGACGATCTATTTGATTATATACCGTAATTTATGGTAATAATGCCATGGCGTATGCATTATAAAAAATTGAAAAAATGCTTTTTATGTTAGAAAAAATGTTGTTATAATACAAAATATATTTTCTAAAAAATTTTTAATAAAAAAATCATTTTTAATATAACATTAGAAATCATTAATCTTTTAAAATTCCTAAAAAATACAATAACTATGGATTAAGAGAAAGAAAAAACTATATTCCAAAAATTTTAAATGGATATAGGAGAGAAGGGAGAGACACAAAAACCCTGGAATACAATAAATAAAAGTTATTAATTAAAAAATAAA
>JAHWFO010036886.1:1024257-1125183 GCA_023313115.1 Rhysida immarginata
TTTTTCTGTAATTTTAGATAGCATTTTTATTAATAAGTTATGTCAGTAATATGGATTTACTTGCAAAACTGTATCTTGAAAATTTTTATAATGAAATCCAAATAAACTACAGTTGAAAATGATTTATATGAGCATCCAGATTCCAATTAATTTTACTAATTTAAAAATAAGTTTAAAAGTCTAACAATTTAACTATTAAAATTAGATGGCATCATTATATAAAAATTAGTAAATACTTGTTTCAAAAAATTCGAATAAATTTATTTTCATCCAAAACAAACAACGGCACGTTTTGCTTTGTACGTCCTTTTGACAATTTTCACCACCAAGATATCAATTCTTGTTATCTCTATGTCACTTCCTGGGCTGCATTCAAATCCAAATATGGTGTCAGTGTCAAGTCCAATATTAATCGTCCTAGATCTAATCAAGAAAATTAAATTGATTTGGAAAGGCTACATATACCGTATTTTTTCGAATATTGGCCGCATTTACTTTAGGCTGCAGCCGCAAATTTGACGGTGGAACGAAAAAATAACCCTTTAAAGGCCGCAATTCACTTTAGGCCGCAAATTTCTAAGGTCTACAAAAAAATCGAACTACTTCGTTTTAGCTTCCCAGAGTATCTTAAATAGTAATTTAGATACCAGTTACATTATTTATATAACCTTCTAAATTATTTTAACATATTTAATGAAACTTTTATAAATTTATTAATGAAATGTGTAAATAATTGTAGTAATTTGATTTTAATGAGCGAGTATAACTTTTATTTCATCAGTGGCGGCCATGGCTCTATCAATGAAGTGCCGATCAATAGTGCGATAGAGCATTCTATGACATCACACACCTCTGAGTGTAGCCAATGAGATTCGACCTTGGAGTAGAGTCGGCCAGCAGGAGGAATGAAATCGCCGACAATAGCTTTAACAAGTGAATTTCATAATAATTTATGAATGAAAATATATGTGACTGGTTAATTATTGTTTTGAAGGGTTAGAATATTAATTTCACTGTCAGAAAACGATTCAACAAAGGCTGGATAATTTAAAGCCATCAACTCAAATCGACCGTGTTTTTATCGGATTATTTTTGCCGATCTACAATCGATTTACCTTTTCAAAAAGTATAAAATATAATAGAAGTTTCCTATAAAAAGATAGGAAGCAAATATAAGAGAAAATAGACATAATATAGATGGGTTGTATTGGCTATCGACCAAGAATTATTCCGTTATTAAAAAAAAAAAAATACTCATTCTATAACTGTGAAATCGGGAACAGTTTTTTTTTGGTTTTTTTTTGGTGGGGGGAAGGGCTAATGTTTATTAATACAAGAAAGAAATTCAACTCTATTTATCGTACGAGGCAATTGTACTTATTTTATACAAAATGTATAGTAAAATAGAGTCGAATTGTTGTTAGTTTTTTTGTTTTTTTTTTTTTTGCCCCCCCTCTCCAACTGAAATGAGGAGTATCGTCAATAACGTCGTAAGCGTAATGATTTTTGGTCGATCAATAGTCAAATTTTTTTTACAGTAAACTTCTATTATACGAGTACGAGGGTTGGGGCATAAGTCATGGCAACTATTTTTTTTTTTTTTGTTAGAATTCGACCGTGAGTGGAAAAATGTGAAATATATAGATGAAAGGACAAGGAATGGAGGAAAGGTATGGACATTTAACAACACGGAAATATTTTGCTCTTCATGTTTATTAAGGTAGTTGATACAACGTTAATGTTCCAGAATCATTACAGCACACATATCCATTCTAAAGGGCCTCAAAGTAGTCCCCTGAACGTTCACAGTACGCTGCCAACGATGTGACAGGCGCCCATATCATCTGCTTCACCATTTCTCTCACCTTGTGGAAATCTGGTCATCTCCTGTTGCACAATACGCGTATTTGCAATGTCCATTCGCGTAATGGTTCCTTACAGTCCATATAAGGTCAAAATCACATGGAGAAAAGTCCGGAGAGTATAGTGGGTGCTCCAATTCTTACCAAAGCCAGCGGAGACCGGCTATATTGACATACGAGCGTTGTTCAACTCTGGTTACATCCATCCTGCATGGCGGTTGACTAAGAACTGATTTAACATTGTTCTCAATGCAACAAAAGGAAATCACAGAGCCATCTGGTGTTGTGGAAATATACTATGAATGAACTGTTTCCTCGAGACATATGACATTTTGTGATACCATCCCTTAGCTATGAGAAAAAAAATAGTTGCCATGACTTATGCCCCAACCCTCGTATTTTAGACTTTTTGAAAAAGTAAATCGATCGTAGATCGGTAAAAATAATCTGATAAAAAACACGGTCAATTTGAGTTGATGGCTTTAAATTATCCAGCCTTTGTTGAATCGTTTCTAACAGTGAAATTAATATTCTAACCCTTCAGAACAATAATTAACCAGTCACATATATTTTCATTCATAAATTATTATGAAATTCACTTGTTAAAGCTATTGTCGGCGATTTCATTCCTTCTGCTGGCCGACTCTACTCCAAAGTCAAATCTCATTGGCTACGCTCCAAGGTGTTGTGATGTCATAGAATGCTCTATCGCACTATTGGTTGGCACTTCGTTGATAGAGCCATGGCCGCCGCTGATGAAATAAAAGTTATACTCGCTCATTAAAATCAAATTACTATAATTATTTACACATTTCATCAATAAATTTATAAAATATATAAAAATAATTCAGATAGTTATATAAATAATGAAATTACTATCTAAATCACTATGTAATATACTATGGGCACTAAAACAAAGTAGCTCGATCTTTTTTTTTGTTCTATCCAAAATTATCGAAAATGATTTTCAAAGAAAAAAAAATTTTTTTCAGGCCGCACTCACTTTTGGCTGCACTCCCAAAATTTTCGATTTTTTTGGGTTTAGAGCCGCGGCCTATATTCAAAAAAATACGGTAAATTACATGTATAAGGACTGAAAAAAAAAATTATTTTGAAGTAGCGGAAAAACTTTTGATTATTATTACTTTTGATGATATAAAAATATCATAAAATAATTGATAAATGTTGTTTGTTTATATAAATAATAATCGGAATAAGTTTTAATTTTATCTTGTGAAAAACTTTTTTGCTTTTTTTTTTTTCTCAAAGTTTTTATATTTATTTTTAAGTTCATATTTTATTTGTAAACTTGACTTTCCAGTATAAGCCAATAATGGCTCCTGGAAATGCCAGATTTTCTTTGTATATTTCACCAAATACTACAATAAATTTTAATTATTAAAAAAAAATGCTTAAGTTATTCTATGTTTTGATATAAACAGAACATCAATATATAATTAAGTTTGATGGGTTCATTTAAGATGCCCTCTGTAAATTCATGATCACTGTAGTCCTATATAGTAGTTTAAAAATTTATAATTATAGTTTGCACTAAAATATTAAATAACACACAAACAAGTCCTGGATAAGCAATATGGTAAAGAATTTATTAGCCGACATGTTTCGGTTTACACCATCTTCATAGGCTATACAGTTACAAACTTATTGAACACAAGCAACGGAATTTATAGTACATGGAGATTTGTGTCCACCAATCAAGAGATATCCGGACCGAATAGAGAGCTTATGATGTCATATCCTGTTGGTACCTCTGTCTTGGCATCCATTAATAATGTCCAGGATCAGATCTTTTTCAAAAGTAATCTGATTATTCAATAACGTCTTCGGTTTAGTAGGTGATGCTTCCGTATCTCCATTGCCTTGTATACAAGAATTTTCTCTGGGTCTCTAACTTTTTCTGTATAGTCACAGCCATGTCGATTGACATCAATCGGTGTCCTTTTTTAACCAGGTGGTCAGCAAAGTGGATTCTCCGTCATTGTTAATCCAGGAACGTCTATATTCCTTAAAACGTTCGATGAAAGAGCGTCTTGTGGATCCCACATAATGCTATCCACTGTCCGGGTACATCAGTTTATAAACACCACAGCTCTTATAAACGTCTTCATCATTTCCATGCCTTTTGGCATTTAGCACATGCTTGCTATTATTCCTTGTGCGAAATGCGATCCAGAGTCCATAATTCCGGAAGATATTAGTAATTCTGGTTATTAATGGCTCATTAAATGTAAAAGTCATGGAATCCTTCTGCTTTTCTTCTACATTGGCATTTGGCATTTAGGCAATTTAACGAGTGTTAAGTGTCACTAAGAATTGAATGGATTATGAGATCGGGAAAATAGTTCCTTCTTGCTAGTTCAAATGTTGTGGCGATCTCATCTTTTTTGGCATTGTCAGTGAAGGGATTTGTTATGGCCCGTCAGAAAGAATGTGTAATAGCGGCCCTCTTGTGCTGGATCGGATGATTAGAATCATAGGCAATAATATTCGACGTAGTACATGTTTTCCTGTTTATACCAAATTAAAACCTTTGGCTAGCCAAATTCCTAGATATATACAAGTCTAAGTAGTTTATCTTCCTGTTTTCTTCCTTTTCCATGGTGTAATTAACGCAATTATGAAACGTATTGTAGGATGCTAAAATATCCGTATCACTGCAATCCTATTCAATGTATACAATTATTGTGTCATCTACATATCGTCTGTAAAACAATACCTTCTTGCTTTAGATTAGACTATTAATATGTATATCCTTGAGGTTCTGAAGGTAAAATTCAGATACTATTGAGCTGATGGGCTAACCCATTAAAACACCGTTGGGAAGTGAGAAGTATTCCTCCTTAAATTCAAAGTAGTTTTGCTGGTTAAGAACCTTCAAGAAATTGATGATGTCCAAATGATCTTTGACCTCCATGTTCACACTTTATAAGGTCTTCGTCAATAACTTGGATTGATTCATTGAACAGTATATTAGTATAGAGATTTACCATCTCCAGTGAAATGACCTTAATGTGGTTGGAGATCGGGAATTCTTTTAATAAATCTAATAGTTGCATACTATTCTGTATCATGTATTCATTATTAAGAAGACATTTTCTTTTAAGCATGTGGGACACCTGACTTGCCATTTAAAACTACTTTGAATTTAAGGAGGAATACTTCTCACTTCCCAATGGTGTTTTAATGGGTTCGCCCATTAGTTCGATAGTATCTGAATATTTCCTTCAGAACCTCAAGGATAGACATATTAATAGTCTAACCCAAAGTAAGATGTTGTTTTACAGACGATATGTTGATGACACAATAATTGTATACAATGAACAGGAGTGCAGTTATCGGATATTTTAGCATCCTTCAATACGTTTCATAATTGCATTAATTACACCATGGAAGAAAATGGGACGATGAACTACTGAGACCTGTATATATCTAGGAATTTGGCTAGTCAAAGGTTTTAATTTGGTATATACAGGAAAACATGTACCACTTTTTGTGTGTTATTTGATGTATAGCAATATTGGACAGCATGGATATTATGAACTAAAATATTTCTATTCATCAGCCTCTGCCCGCCCCCCCCCCCCTCCTGAAAAAAATTTTTTTTTCTCATAATGGCCTAAATAAATTTTTCTTTTTTTTTTTTTTTTAATTTGGATATACTGATATATTGTAGACTTTGAGTAAGGTAGATAACAATTTTTTTTACCATATTTACCAGAGTAAAAGACTACCTCAAATAAAAGACGAGCCCTTGCTGTCATTCAGTCTGTATATTCTTCCTCAGTTGATCTTTTGTTTACCACAACATCTAAAACTTGATGTTGACATGTTCACAATTACCATTCTTAACATCTTGTTTTACTTTTTTAAGACGACCCACCCTTTTAATAAAGATTAAATGCTTCCTCATGAGATCCAAAACGAGCATTCCTCTTTTTAATAAAGATTTTGGATGTTTACACCAGACATTTTTAATTCAGTCAGCTTGGCTTATGCTTCGAAGCCACCTGCCTACACAGATAAAGCAGCCATGGGCTTTTGCAGTGAAGCCCCCCACATCATACGCAGGGGTAAAGAGCCAATTCTCAGACGAATCCCTATTTTTTTGCCCTTTAAATTTGGAAAATAAAAAAAACTCTTCTTAGATTCAGTTAAATATGGTATATAAATACTATGTGAATTATAATGTACTTTTCCTTTTGTGTTATAGATGGGTATCTCTGTGATTGATTCTTCTGTATGTGGCCTTGGAGGATGTCCTTATGCCAAAGGAGCAAGTGGCAATGTCGCAACTGAAGATGTCGTGTATATGTTAGAAGGGCTTAAAATAAAAACTGTGAGTACCCTTTATATGCATGACCACCTGCTTTTTAAAGATTATGTATAAGGTGATGCATAAATTACTTTGATTTCTATTGTTATGACTTTTGAAAAATAAATGAAGAAAGATTTTAATTGTGTAAAATTAATGGCATTATGGGTTAAAAACTACATCTTGTTAACTATTGGTTACACATTTACAGAGCTAATTGTATGCTATTTTCTATGATTCTCATCAAGAAGTTAAAAGAGGTAAACGATTGGAAAAATGAAATTGGTGAAAATCTGTTGAACTTTTATGAGGACAATATCTGTGTAGACAATTATTGGACTGTGAAAATTGAATATAAGATTCCAAAATAATTTCTCTAAATGTAAATTCCATAGGCTGAAATATTTGTTGATTCAACAAACGATGATGAACGAACAACGCAGCTCTATGTGCTCTCCATCTCGCTTTATCCTCCTTTGTCCACCATAATGCGATTCACTACACTAGTGCCACTCTAAACAAAGTGGCATCTGTGATTGACTATAGGAACGTGCGTGTGCCCGATTGGATAAAAAGTATTCTAGTGTACCTTATGTATGCACTGAAAAGTTACAAAAGCTAACTTTTGAGCCATTATAGATAGAGAAAAAAATTCCGATTATATAATTGTAGAACATTATCAATCTAGTAGAAATCCATCCTTTGTATAAAGAAAACAAAAGCATACAACTAGTATAATGGGAGAAAAATCCATGAATGGGTTACCATATATTGTTTGTACATTGCAATATTCATGTGTACCAACAGCAAAAGCATGAAATCACTCCCATTTAATACCTGCCACAATAGAAGATTGAAAAGAATTAAACAAAACAAACATGGATTTTTCTCCCTCGTTTTACGAGTTTTATGTTTTTATGAACGGGGCCCATGCGCGGTTTGCGCGGTAATTAGTTTTATCAAATTCAATTCATTCAAATTGTTTCGTTTGATGATCTCACATTTTCTGCTTTATTTATAGTTGGATTTCTATTAAATTGGTGATGTTCTACAACTTTGGAATTTTTTCTCTATTTATCGTGTCTTAAAAGTTAGTTTTCGTAACTTCTCAGTGCTTACAGGAGGGGCACTAGGAATAGTTTTATTCAATTGGGCATGGACACTTCCTATAGAAAGAGCTGATTATTATGACTAAAAGTTATTAGACTCGTTTGGGAATTTCCCTCTACAACCTCTATAATTGACTGTATATCAGACATTTCAATTGATGGTTTTGTTAATTTTTTTAAACATGACTTTATAACTACAGCTTCCTTAGTGATTAAATTATTTTTCATTATTATTAAAATTTAGTCTTAATGAGAAAAAGATGCCATACCATTCTTGCCCCTAGTTTCTCCTTCTAACACAGATTGGCTAACAAGGGGACATTACGACCTCAGAATTTTAGTTTAATACAAGACTTTGTGTAGTTGTAGTGTACCTTTAAAGTGTTAATATACTTAAATATTAAGGCGCACTATTCAGCCAATTTTGAAAAAAGACGGTTTACAGTTTCGAGCACCATACATAAGGGAAAGTTTTCCTGCTTGATTGTAAGTGATCCGATAGCTCAGACGGCAGCGTGGTTGCTCTCAAATTATTAACATGTAAGTGTGAGGTGGCGGGTTCGAATTTCAGTTGTAACAATTTTTTTTTTTCTTTACCCAAATAAATTTATTCAATATATTATATTTACAAATTTATTTGTGACAACCAACTTTTTCACAAAATTTTCCTTTTCTCAAAATTATTATACCGGGTGGGCAAGAAATAACGTGAGGTGTTCAGAGCTCGCTAGCGGGAATTCTATTAGGCCAAATGCAGTACATTTTGGTGTATATACTTAGTGGAACATGCAGTTTCGATTTCTGCAGAGAAAAAAAAGTACCAAAAGTTGCCATAGGGGACGCTTATTTCAAGAAAACAATGAATACATTTGCATAAGCGCGTTCCGTGTTGAGCAATCATGACAATAAAAGGCAAGGCTGAGGATTTCCCATCATTCACGAACAAATGGCCTGACGATGACGCTTACTCTGCCTGACCAGGCGTTATTAGTCAAGTTGTATTATCAGAAGAGCGGCAATGCAAGTGCTGCCCTTCGTGAATTCCGGCGATTGAAAACATTACGAAGAGGACCAATGAGCATAACTAACTTATGGAAAATGATTGAACGATTTGAATCTACCGGAACTCTAGGAGTGCAATCAGGCCGGGGACGCAAACGAATCAGGCAGCAACACGTTGAAGAAGTTGCAACTGCTGTTGTGGAACAGGAGATGACTACTGTGCAGGGTACCAGCAGTGCACACGCAATAGCACACCAAACAGATATCCCATATTCGATGGTGAGGAAAATATTGCATAAGATATTGACATTTTATCCCTATAAACTCACACCTGTTCAACAATTGCTTCCTGGAGATGAACGTACCCGAACTGACTTTTCGTTGAGATTTTTAGCACATATGGAAGTGGATGATGCGTGGCCATGGCAAATTTTATGGAGTGATGAGGCACATTTTTATTTGAATGGTGATATCAATACCCACAACTGCCGTATTTGGGCTGCATCAAATCCCCAAGTGTGTCTGCCAACTCCTATGCATTCACCGAAACTAACAGTATGGTGCAGCTTTACTGCTTCTTTCATCGTCGGCCCGAACATTTTTGAAGAAATCCATCCCCATGGACCGGTGACTTGTTCCATCAATTCTGCCAGATATACCGATATGCTTGAGAATTTTGTGATACCACGATTGCAGGAAAAGGGTTGTCTGGATTCTACCATTTTTATGCAGGATGGTGCGCCACTGCACATCGGACGTCAGGTGCAGCAGATCTTGCGAGAACGTTTTTCAGACAATAGAATAATTAGTCGTGCATTTCCCATGGTATGGCCACCCAGGTCGCCTGATCTCAACCCTTGTGATTTTTGGTTATGGGGATATTTGAAAAGCCTTGTGTATCAAGCACATGTTCCTGGCCTCTCAACCTTAAAGGATCGAATAACGTTACATATCAGACTAATTAATGCAGATATGCTGCGAGCTGCTGTAGAAAATGTCGTGTACCGCATGCAGCTATTCGAACAGCACACTGGTGGTCATATTGAAACACATTTGTAATTAAAAATAAAACCTTGTTTATTGTTGTTACACTATTTTTTTTTTTTTTTTTGCAGAAATCGAAACTGCATGTTCCACTAAGTATATACACCAAAATGTACTGCATTTGGTCTAATAGAATTCCCGCTAGCGAGCTCTGAACATCTCACGTTATTTCTTGCCCACCTGGTACTTATTTTTATTGTTACAAGTGTCTACGGAGTAATGAAGTATTTTCTGTAAAATATTTTGTATAGAATCAACATTTTAAAAGCAATAAAATTTCAAATTGTAACAATAAAAATAAGTATAATAATTTTGAGAAAAGGAAAATTTTGTGAAAAAGTTGGTTGTCACAAATAAATTTGTAAATACAGTATAATATATTGAATAATTATTTGTTGACCATGGAATCTAGGCCACTTCTGTGGAATGTTCATCCAACCATTCAGATACAATTCAGGAGTGATGGCATGGTGCACTGTCTTGCTGCAGGAAGAGGTCTCCATCGGGATGTTGAAGACATGCAAACGGGTGCCCATGATCGTCAAGGATATGGGTCATTCCACATGAGTTAACCCAGAAAAAAAAATGAATCATTAACCAGCACTTTGGATTTTTATGAAACTTTTTTAATATATTACTATGGCCAAGTTATAAAGCTATATAAAATTTTTTTGGCCTAGGTTAAATACAGGGTGATTATAAATGATTCTTAGGGTTTTGAAGTCTTATAGCTTCCAAGCTATTGATAGCACTCGTTCGTAACAAACACCAAACGAAAGAGAATATATCCAAATTTAAATGTAATATGCCGGCAACATTGGATGAATTACGAGACCGCATTTTCGCAGCTCTGATGAACGTCAATGGGGAAATGCTGGGACGCGTGTGGGCCGAACTGGACTACCGCATTGACGTGTCATGTGACAAAGGGGGCACACATTGAACATTTGTAGTGTTATGACTAAAATGTGGACAGTTTCTGGTTCTTTTCATGTAACACTCATTATTTTGTGTGTATTACTTTGTGCAATACAATCTTTAAAAACCCAATGAATCATTTATAATCACCCTGTACTTTCCAAGATATGGGAGGTCAAAGTTTAGAGGGGAAGGTACACAGAGAGTTAGTGTGGATGAGGACTTTGCTTTAATTTTCAATTTTTCTGGAGAACATGTGCTTGCTATCAAGTTGTCAGAATTGTGTACGAGGCGCATTCAAATGACACCCATTCATAACGTGCCTCGCGATACATGGTGGTTAATAGATAAGTTTCACACCATGTTCGATGTGAGAGCATGGAAAAATGTCCAAGGAGAAAGAAACCACGTTTTCCTGCATAGAGAACATGTACACTAAGAAAGTTTTAATGAATGAAACGTTGCTTTAGGGGATCAATCTGAAAATCTTCTAAGTTTACAAGGGAAGTATGCGATCGGCACCCTGGCTTTTTCCATAAAAAGTAATGATTCTGATAGAGAACAGATAGTAATTTATAGTCCAGGTGAAAAAAAAATGTTATTGATGCTCCATCGAAGCACAAAATGTATATTTTGGTAGCACTCTTTTGCAATTGCATAGTGTTTTTAACTAGCCATTTTACAGCAAACCATGCTTTTATAATGTTTTGTTATTATATCTCTTCAAGCCGACGTCAACAATTTGTAAAACTAATTGTTTGGTCTAACATTTAAGCAATTCGTATAACAATCGTCCCTCCGCAAATCAGCAACAAAGTTGCCGACTTGTGGAGAGAAGACTGAAATGAATTTGTGCCCTAGAACGCGTTCCAATGAACCTACCGGTATTTGAAAAAATTTTCCTTTATCATGCATTATCATCAGTCCTGTGTACATGTCTCAAGTTTCAGCTTTTTAGCTTCTCGGGAAGTTGGTTTTATTCTTGATTACAAGATTTGACACGAACACACAGAAAAGCAAATTAAATAAAAGCATATAAAAAGAAAAGTTCTTTAATGCAAACATAATAAAGTGTGAATTTAAGTTTGTTAACGAACACATCAAAATTTAAAATCTATTAGTAGCTAACGATAAAATGTGACATTGTTTATATTATTATTATCTCAAAAGAAGATTTTGCCCTCCAGGCTATGTTTCTATTGGCATTGTCACAAATGCAAGACCCCCTATTACTAACAATAGAGATAATTTTTGTAAACAAGAAATTTTTTATTATTAGTAATTGTAATGCAACGTTTTATACACATATTCATTCCACAATGAACACAATGAATGAACGAAAGTTGACAGCATACTTCACAATTTTTACTGTTTGTACTTGAAAACAGTATCTGACTAGCGTTTTCAAAACATTCAGGATAAACACCAACATAACCAGACCTTTTAAATGCGTACACAATCATATTTTTAAATCTGATTGATGATAACTGATTGAACATGAACGATATTACTTTGATAACCAAAATTCTTCTGTTTTCTTCAGAAACATATTCAATAATAATTAATTCTTCATATATTTTTCGAATAATCAGTTTCATCTGCAAAAAAAAAAAAAGGAGACTTCCAAAGGCTGAATGTATTTTGTGGCTTTCGGTGGTATTATTTTCACATTAATAGTTTTCTGTGCTTTCCGAAAAATGTCATCGAACATAGAAATATCTCTTTGATCAGACCATGAATCTATTAGCAAATGTGAATTATTGACTGCAACAGGGAGCAATATTTCCATTACCCACTTCTTATATAGAGCCTTGGTCAGTTTACCCGATTTTGAAGCCCATATAGAAACGTTACGACATTTTTTTGAAAGTGTTTTAATTGATTTTTTGACTAATGGGTCAAACTGATCATTCCTTTCTTGCAAAACGATTAAAACTTTTCCAACTAATTTCCCACTAGCAGATACTGTGTACTGTGTACAAATGAGACGTGTTGTTGCTAATGGTTCATACTCGAATTTCAGTTTGCTTCTCGTCTTTACAGTAAATTGTTCTGGATGACACCATTTCAATGTTAATTTCTGATTGGTCGGAGTTTAAAATGTTATCAGCTGATATGTTTTCTTTCAAAATGAAATCGTTCACTTCAAGAAGAAAGGCAACAGGTGAATGTTCATCAACAGTTAACGTTTTGTGACAAATGGAGTTATTTTCCGACTGACAATTTTATGCTGCTTCTTGAATGAGTTGATCCATGATGGCTTGCTTTAAAGTCAAAATTAAGTTTGGCAACCTTCTGTCAAGCAAACCTTTTAATTAACATGTCATGAATTGGTGCATTTCTTAAACGTAATTCTTGAAATTTCTCCCATGTAAATTTTTTGATGCAGTCCATGCATTCTTTTTTGTTACGCCCATGTTGGACAGCTCTCTTTTTGCTATTATATTCACTGTATTTGTTTCGCAACCAATTGCAGAATTTACAAATGTTTCCAGTTCTTGCTCTAATCTTGCAACTTGCTTCCCTTTTCTTTCTAATAAAGTTTTGCACTTTTTCATGTACATCGTTCATTTTTTAAATGTATACTTCCTTGACCAATTGTGTAAGTTCAACATAGACTGCATCTTCCATGTCGTTATTCGAATTGCTTTGTTCATTGACATCCGACACGTTTACATCTTGCAAATTCGTTGTTGTATTATTGAGCACTGAAGATGCTTATTTATTTCTTTTCGATGAAGAATGCAATTTCTTATTCCTCTATTGACAATGTGTTTTGGAATGAATACGAATCATCACACCTCAATAAAATAAATCACACAATGTTGATGCAACTACTATTATCATCATCGCAATTGCAAAAGAGTGCGACCAAAATATACATTGTGCATCAATAACATTTTTTTTCACCTGGACTATAAATTACTATCTGTCTGTTCTCTATCAGATTAATTACTTTTTATGGAAAAAGCCAGGGTGCCGATCCTTTGTTAGACGATATCGTACTAAATAATGTCACCCAACAACATATGGCAACAAAATCAAATAAAATTATCAAGTTAACTCTTAGACGAAGGGTACATGCAAGATGTTAAAATACACATCTTGAAAGAAAGAAGTGTGCTCTAAAATTAGAGTAAGGCCATCTCAATAACGTGGTTCTCTCTGGTGTGCATCTTGTTAAGCTATGAAGAAATTCAAAATGCATACAGGGAATGCCCTGCTGGGCAAATTAAGTGCAATTTAAAATGTGCAACCTCTGAAGTCCAATAAAAAATGCTTTAATGTTCAAGCGAGTTGTTAGTACGATGAAATAAAACCTAGCCGAATACAAATTAATTGTTTGAATAGTCAGATTATGTATTTTTTGTTGATGAAGGTAAATATATCTGGTGCTTATGGAGTGCCATTTCTTTATTTGCAGGCTAAGTACAAAATGCCATTTCGTTGATGCAGTCTTAGAATTGCATTATAAAGCAGTATAACTAACTGAAATCCCTGATCAGAGCTGTACAGGCATTTTTAAAATGTATTAATGTCTTATCAGTCTCTTATGGAGCCAATCAAATAACGATGGAACTGCTCCAGGTTTACAATATTTTTTGTGGGAGTGCAAAAGCAGGTGAAAATCACGGTCTTCAAAATGAGCAGAATAAACAATGCTCACCTCTGTCACTTTAAACTTTGGCTATCCACTTTTTCCTAAGTTCGTCTGACTTGGCAAAACCGTGTCAAGTGATACTGGATGTGATGTTCCCCCCCATAATTAAGGCATGGCAACCGCAACAGTGAACAGCGAGAAAGGAGCTGGTGACCAGAAATCTCTTTCAGACGTTTGGTTTTTTTTCTCTCATCAGATGGCGATGCTAATTGCTGAAACTGGTCTATTGTTGAATCAGGGTGCTGAGAATGAAACTGTGTATGTTACTAATTAGCACAAAAAAGTTTTCATTTGGTACAAGTATGCAAGTGTGGCAGTGATTTGAAGATGAATGATAGTTCAGAACCCATCTAAAGAAGATAATTTCTGTAAGGCTATCAAAAACAAGTGACCTGGCATGCTATCTTCAGAAGTGATCATTCTCCATGACAATGCACAACTGCATGTTGCAAAAGTTGCTGTGGATGCACTAGCCAAGAAGAATTGGGAGTTTCTCAATCATCCTCCTTACAACCCAGATTTGTCCCCTTGTGACTTTCATCTCTTCGAGCCATTGAAGAAATTCTTCAAGAGACAAAATCAATGAGGTGCAGGAAGCAGCTAGGGAATGCTTCAAACAGCAACTCGTATTCGGTTTTCTAATTTATCAGAAAAATCAATATGAAGGCAACTAAAAATTTTTAATAATTTTATTTTATCTTTGTTAGACCATACCTTTAAAATTATTTTTAAAAAAAGTTTGGTTTTTAACAATATTGCCTCGCCTCTTCTGAAAAGATAATGTTGATTATCTCAAAACTTTCAGTTTTCATTTTCTCCTACCCTCATTTGTAAGAAAATATATGAAAATTAATTTTTTTTATCAAATCTATATAAACAGTGTGTTCCATTTAACATGACAAATCAAAATAACTTGAAAAATATGCATCATACAAAAAAAGTAATAAATAAGTGTTTAATGTTTTTAAAAAAGCTATCCAATGATACCAACTTTGACCATACCAATCATACCTTCTGTGGGTGGGGCAGGGGATAACTTTGAAACTGTTGTCACTCAGCAATAATATAAGACCTAAAAGCGTGACGTTTAGACATCGCTTGTGGAATTGCTGTAAGAAATGCTGGGCTGTCAGGTTAATCGCGTAACACCTTGAGGATCTAGATCTAAAATCTCACATGTTACTAACGAATAATGTGCTGGACAATCATCATGTTGAAACCACATGCTGTGTCGCACTTTCATGCTCAGGTCTTCAAGCAATTGTGGTAGTTCGTCTTCAAGATTTTCAGTATTTGTTACCATTCAAATTACCATCAATCGCCATATAGTCCAATAACTTTATCACCAATTATTCCGCATCAAACATTAACTGATCAAGGACACTGATGGTTTACTTCACGAATTCAGTATGGGTTTTCTACACTCCAATAATCCATGTTATGGGAGTTAAACTCACCATGGTCCATAAATGTCGATTCATCAGAGAATAGTACATGAGCATAAAAGTTCTGGCTCATTTGTATTTGCTTAACTGTCCATTGACAAAACATTAGTCACTTTTGAAAATCGTTGCCATTTAGTTCCTGGTGAAAGGACACATGAAATTTAAGTAACTTCAGCATTCTCCAAACATTTATATGAGAAATTCCTGATTGGTGAAATTTATATTTATCAGACACTCACATGTGGATTATGAGCCACTGCATCTAGTATTGTTATTTGATTATTTTCTCCACAAACCTGCATGCGTTCTTTCCTTAATAGAAAACTGTTTAACAACTCTGACAAAAGAATGTGATCATACTCTTTCAGGAAAATGCCCAGCATAGAAATTGACAGCATCGTCGAAATTTCTCCTAAATTCACTATTAATGAAAATAATTTCAATTTTTTCTTGCACAGTTACATAATCCATGATGCAAATTTAAATGAGAATGATAGTAGCATGAAACACTTTTCAAAAATTGATTAAGCATTTCTAATAATCATTGGATCATCTCTGAAGTATTATGGGTATGGACTATAGAGAGACGCCACCAACAAATTTATTATGAAAAATCTTATTTTGTGCGATTACAGCATCATCTATCATGAATCTAAATAATGTTTCAGACAAAACTTACTGGTAAGTATTTTTTAGCGTAGAATACGAATCTACAATAAAATATGGAGGTTCCCATTTGAAATTTCAAAATTGTCCCTGCCCTGTTCAAAGTGGGTTTGAGCAATCAAGTCTGGTATCATTGGATAGCTTTTTTAAAAATATTAAACCTATTTTTTTATTTTTTTGTATGATGCATATTTTTCGACTTATTTTGATTTGTTAGGTTAAATGGGACACCGTGTATAACATGAAACACAGTAAAAATTTGCTATTAAAATGTTTATTAAGTAGCGGAAGAATGGACCACTTACTGGTTTTACAATGTTTATCTGTGTGTCTCCTTCATATTTTTTGTACGTTTTTTGACGTAGAAAGTTGAAATTCCGAATGCAGCTTAACATAAGCATGTCTTACTTCACTATTTAGTTTGATTTTGATTGGTGCACAGGGGTCGGATGAATTTTATGGGAAGAATTAGAGGGGACAAAAGAATTACATGGTATATCAATTTGTAAAGGAGTGAAATTCAGCATGCAGATTCCTTTAGGCAAGATCTACATTATTAGGAAGTTTGGTCCAAATTGTTCCAGTGGGGTCGGAGTTGTAGGGGGTGGCAATCACTTGATCTTTATAACTTTGGCAAGATATGTCATGTCATTCGATCAGAAATGATGAGAAACGAAAGAAGACCGCTCTTTTACATTTTCTAAATATTATATTTGAGAAAATCAATTTTTTGATTAAAAAAATTGGGGGGAGGGGGGTTAAAAGTGCAGATAAAGGGATAAAAATATATGACCTCAGGGCTTCTTCTACTTTCCTAAACTCTCCTGAGGGAGAGGTGGGGGGGGGGGGGTTAATTTTCTTAGATATTATGAATTTTTTTCTTATTTGTACACAATCATTACAGAGCCTTTTCCCTTACATTTGGACCACTCATATCTCAGAATGTATATGACCTAGATTTTATAACTTGGTCATAGCAATCTATAAAAAAAAAGCTTCATTAAAATCTGAAGTGTTGGTTGACATGGCCTGAGTGAACTGATGTGTAATGACCCATATCCCGATGTCACACGTACGAGGGGTCCTATTTCAGTCTGCGTAAACAGTTCCCAAACGAGAAAGCTACCTCCATCAGCTTGAAGAGTATCCTGCTGGCAAGAAGGTTCATCACTTCATGTGGTTTGTGCCATACTTGTACTCTGCCATCGGCATGTACCAACATGAATCTCGACTTATCAGTCCAGGCAATTTTTACCCACATGTTTGGTTTCTAGTGGCGATGTCCCCCATGCCCATGCTACTTGTTGCACCTTAAGATGTGCAATCAGCAGAGGTACCCATGTTGGACGATGGCTTCTGTACCCCATAGCAAGGAAATGGTTCTAGATTGTAAGTTTGTTTACACGTTTCTGTGCACCAGCATTAAATTGCTGCGTGATCTGTTACATTGTGGCTCGTTTATCCGCCGTTATGATGAGTTAACCAATGATGAACCTGCTCAGTTGGCCTTTGCAGGAATGGTTTTACCATCATTGACATACAGTACATCCATGACACAGTGGCTCGTGAGAATTCCAGTGCCTGCACGACTTCAGAGACCCATTCATCAGGCCCTGACAATTGCCCATGATAAAATGCGCTTAAGATCTTTTGTCTTACCCATACTGCATATGACTATTGCTGATTCCTGTTGCATCACTCTTTAGATGCTGCCTATGTCATTCCGTTTCTGTAATCAGGGCCACCCACAACGCCATCTTTGCATACTGCTGTCTCTAATTCACTTGTTCTTCAGTGTATAGTCATGCATTATTTCCTTCTCATTGATGTTTTTTTTTTTTTGTTTTTTAGAATGTAGATTTAGAGAAACTGATTTCAGTTGGAGACTTCATCCTAGCACATCTCAACAGATCAACAGGTTCCAAAGTTGCTCAAGCCAAAAAATCCCATAGATGACAAACTGTATAAAATTCAGTGATTTATTATTTTGCACTCTATGAATATTTAGGTTTAGGTTTCTTTTCCTACAGATTTGTAGGTAATTTATATTTTATTTTATATTTTTTAATTAAGAGAACATTCATTCTGAAGCATCAATACTTCATGCATAAGAACCATATAATAAATAATTTTTTTTATAACTTTTATTTAAGAACTTAAATCAGTCAAATGATGTGTATAATTTCAGTTAACTATTCATTGTATGTAAGATCAATTTTTTTTATGTTATTGGTCTTCCAAAGTGACTTTAGCAATTATCAATGCAAAAAATTTCAATACAAGAAAAAATCCATTTTATTTCCCTAGCATTTAACTATACATTTTACACATGCATTATTTTCTTATGTATATTTAATATAATATGTTTTAATAAGTGCTGTATTAATGTCCTATGTAGAAATTTTATTGATAAAGAGTTGAAAACTATTTTATTGCAATATTGTATCTGTAGTGATTAAAAAAATTATTTAAATTTTCTATATTTATCTGCCTTTTATTGAACTTTTTGTAAGAGATTGATTGTAAGTTTGTTGCAAGAATTGAAATCATATTCAAAACATTAAGCTTTCTTACCATAAACAATAACTTTAGGCTATATTATTATTAATGATATTCCAAAGACTAGTCTCTTTTTATTTAAATGAAACTACTAGTTAAAGTAGTTTTGTATTGTTATAAACATTTATAGAAAAAAGAAGTTAAAGCAATACTGAATATTCTAATGACTGGCTGAAGCATTTCAAAATGATTTCATTGATGGGTACATCACTCTGTCAAAGTCAACTTTAAAAATGTGCCAGCCAGTCATTAAGCTATTTAGTAATACATTATTACCTGTCTCTTTCATTTTCTTCATTTCCATAAAAAAGCAACCATATTTGAATTGCTTGTGCTACTCATAACCCTGGATCTGGCAATTGATTCTTTTCTGTATGCTTGATGTAACAAGGCAAACTTCTCAATAAAAGTCGTAAACAATTTAAAATGTCCCATTTGCTGCTCTTTATAAGTACAGTGGCTATGGAAGGACCTGTACGAGGGCTTGTCCATACATTCACCATGGAAGTTCAGATATAGCAGCGTGTGGCTACATTCCTACAGAGATGCCCTAAGTGATTTACTATGTGCTATATTTCATGGGATTTGTCCCCAGGCATTCTGGTATCGTAGCCGATGGCACCCCAGACCATGATCCCGGGGTGCTGGTCCACGATGGCGATACCGGATGCATTGTTCATTGGCACGTTCCAATGGTCTGCGCTACATCCGTCCGCATCTGTTGTCGGTGTCCAAACAAAAGCAGGATTTGCCAGCCCACTCTTTCACGACACCATTGCAGCCGTATCGCACGGTGCTCAGGTGTCAAAGGAAGACACAACAATGGACGCCTGGCAGACATTGTCGCGGCATGTAACCGGTGTGCTATTGCCGCTATTGACACTGGAGCAGTACAAAGAATAGTGATGCTGTTGGGCAGTTGCCGCAGGTTGATGGTTCTGTCCGCTAGCGCTGTTCGTAGTATCCACCTATCGATACAAGCTGACGTGCTTCTCCGGGCCCCAGAGCCTGGTCTTCTGGCATGCGTGCCTTCCTCTAGCCATTGCCTCCAACATCGGCCTACCATCCGTGCGTCCCGTGACACATGGACAGCAATCCGTCTGGTTGACCATCCAGCCTCGGAGAGGCCAATAATCCGACCTCGTTCAAAGTCCGTTAATTGCGTAAACGGTTGTCGTCATCATCGCTGCAGCATTGAGACCGTTGTGTGGATTACAGTACTGTACGTTCACGAGGCAGTCGTTTCCTCCCTACTGCATGGAACGTCTCGCACAGGTGTCAACTGATGAGCCTATACAGGCACCCGGACACAATGTATCAACCCAAATGGCCATGTCCCGTGAGCATGCATCTAATCGTTTACTAGTCGGAGGTAGACGAACCCCCTCACTAAATATGGATAAGGTCAAATAACTCCTTGTTGGTGGGGCAATTTCATTGCAAAGCAGTGTATATTTTTTCTATATCTGAAGGGAAGCATCACTATGCATATCCATGGCAAGTTGCATAAGAACCAAAATGAATTTTTGCACAAGGATGAATGAATGTAGAGAATACTTCATTGTGCAAGGATGTGGCCATTTCACAGCAGCACTTCCAAAGTGGCCAGATCAGCCTGGAAGACTACCTCTCCCTGGGTGACCTTCCATCAGTAAGGAGCTGCAAATAGTAAAGCCTTAAATCATCAAGTGCCAAAGAATCACAGTGGAACATCAGGCAGAAGATCCATATCAGCCATAGAACTGTTCAAAATATATTGTGTGCAGAACTCCACATGACAAAGTGGATGCCACATTTGCTCAATCCGTTCCAGAGAGAGTGCCACACAGACACATCTAAGACAAGGTAACACTTGTGTGGATAATGATAATGAATAAAATGAAAATAAAAAACTCTTACCACAACAATATATAAAATGAAACAATACAACCTGATACTGTAAGCACTTTTCGAAAGCTTTGCTTTCATCATTCAGCAGCCAAGGAGTACCTTGAGAGACTTCTGAGGGAACTGACTTGGACTAGCAAAAGCTGAATATATATAATGAACGAGAAGCAATGACGTAATTAAGAGAAAACAGGCTCTAATAAAGGGACACAATGACAAATATCAATGATTGGGCAACCGAGTTACCCATTGAATAAGAGGAGACTCACCAATAGGGCTCATGTCCGAGTTTAATAATAGTTTCTTATCAGTTTTAGTTATGGCTAAGCTTTTGTAACGATACACAATCATTACAACAGATGTATTTTAAAGAATACATCTGTGTTTTGGGTTTATCTAAGTTATTCATTTTTGTGCTAATTATGGGGGGAGAGATAATTTAGTTTATTATTGACAATGTGGGAATTTTAACAAGTCATAAAATTTTTATTTTCGCAATCCAGAGGAAATTGTGTAAAGTCATAATTAAACCAGACGCTCTTTTGTTGGATTCTAAGGTCAACTTGTTACGCGGGAAAAGGAAGAGCGAGAAGGGGGGGAAAGCAGGAGCTGGAAGAGCGGGAGAGACAGGGAACCAATCATTGACCTTCCTTCCCCAATGACGAGTAGGGTGCTGGAATCCAAGACTGAGGTTATAAAAGTGAGCACGTGTTGGTGCTCTCTCTCTCTCTCTCTTACTCTCTCTTTTGCTCTTGCTTGCTTACTTTTACTCTTATTTTATTAATCTCTGAACACTAAGTGTGAATGTGCATTGTTAAAAGTGATGTCAGCTCAACGGAACACTTTTGCAAACCGAAACTTCTAAAACGGACGGTTAAGATCTGCTAGAAAGTTTTCAGTGAGAGTACTTGGATTGTCTGCAGGAGTTTTCGTATCCAACAATAACAGCAAATACGAACTCGCACAAATGATTTTCATCAGGCTTAATGCAGAAGCATAATGAGAGAAGAAAGTATACATCCGAGTGAACGAGTTAGTCCTATGGGACAAAGTGATATATGCGAGGAGGCCTACATGAGACGGCGGAAAAATCTCGAGTGACAACGGCATAGAACACAGCGAGGGCTGAGGCTGTTACATCGACAGTGGATTCCCCGTATACATGACCCTACCAGTGGATACTGTGAGTGACAGGTCGTCAGTTTGTGTGTTCGAGCTGCCAAGTATCGTCTCCCCAAGATTATCTATAAGAGAGCATTTGAGAATTCATCAGTCTTGTTGCATTGCATAATATAATTGCTTATTACTTTTGTATTCACATTAAACTTACTAACATAATTTTAAGTCATTTATCCATCACATATTATCCCTTTATAGTTCAATAAATTCAAAATTTCTTACATGACATTGCGAAAAGGGAGGGGAGGACTTCTATAAGCACTATTGTAAGAGGGAAGGAGAACTATTGTGATTAATGAAAGAAAGCTTACCACAATACAATCAATTTATTTCATAAAGCAGAAAGTAAAGAAAGGGATAACTTAAATATAAGAAGGGAGGTCCCTATGATAACATTGTTGGGGAACGGGAATAAGCATATTGGGGATCCCTCGAATTGTTGAGAAACATACTTACACAAACAATAAGAAAACTAAAGGCACGAGACCAAAAGATAATAAAAATTAAACGCAAAAGAAAAAAAGGCTTAACACCAAGTTAAGCATAAGAAACTAAAAATAAAGCTTAAAAATTAAGGCAACCTTCTCTCGTTCTAGACATCAATATAGAAAAACACCTCAACAAATTACAGGAACAATAAAATGGACCCACCATTCCCAAACAAACAAATATTCAAAATTCACAGAGATCAATAAATATTTATCAAATAACAAAACTGTCCCACTAGATAAAAGTGGGGCGTTACAATATATATATTCGTGCCTAACAGCTGTTGCCTTTGACTGGTCAACTATCTCACCTACCCAGTACAACTGCGATCTTTGACCAACCTTCTATCACATATCCATGTTACAAGTGGTGCCGTTTACCAGCCATCTATTACGTACAAACGGTACAACTGGTGCCATTTACCAGCCATTCTATATCGCACAAACGGCAACTAGACATTTTCTTTCCAATAGTGTTTTGAATAACTGCAGCTGATTTACGTCACATGATAGCCACGCGATTCCATTAATTTATTGTCAGGGGTTGCCAATTAATTTTTGGCACAGAGTGTACATTAAAAATATTCATTACAACTGGTGCCGTGACTTGGCGGTACAAACGTGTATCATAACCCGTTATGGTACACTTTCAAAAGCATCCAGAAGTTGCTTTTTATTTATTGATCAGTTTTACACTTTCTATCGAAAAATCATGGCTGGTATCTAACGAGTGTTTTGCTATGGCTAACTGGTTGCTTCTCCTGAATCTCCTGTGCACCATGTGTTCCTTGAATCTAATTTCCACGTCATGAGAAGTTTGGCCTTTGTAAACCATGGGGCATTGGGAGCATCCGACTTCATATATCCCGGATTTTTGTAGTGGTGGAATCTGATCCTTAGGGTTGATTAATAACTGTTTCATCTGATTCGGATTGCTTGTGTGTCAACAACAACATTTTCAAATATAAGGGCCAGACGTACAAAATGGTAGGTGGTACCCCAATGGGTTCTTGTTTGAGCCCTATTTTAGCCAAAAAATTTTTTTAAAGAGTTTGAGGATACCCTAAAGTCTGTGGTTTCTATTTTTCCAATACTTGGTTTCACTACGTGGATGACATTTTCACGATCTTCGATACCACAGTTTGCGACATTGACACGTTTATTCATCAATAGTTTCTACCAGTCAGTTCAATTTGCAGTCGAAATAGAGAATAATCAAAAGCTTCCGTTCCTAGATGTTACGATCATTAGACATCAAAATTCATTGTCTTTTGACGTATTTCGTAAACCTACTAACAGGTTGAATTACATCCCGAGCGATTCAAGCCATCCGTGGAATCAAAAATTATCTTCCTTTTTCTGCATGATAGATAGAGCCATCAATCTCCCACTTAGTCAAGCCAAGTTTAAGAAGGAGGCTTCCTTGATTCAGAACATAGCTATAGAGAATGGCTATAACTCCCGAACGATCACCAACTTGATCAAGAAAAGGAAATTCATTTCTGACATCACTACCCTTAACAAAATCTAAAACTAGGAAAGAGTCATAACCCTGCCTTATAACAAGTCACTTATTAGAGGTCTTGGGTCGGTATTTAAATCTTTTGATATCTCTCTTTCATTTAGCAATCCGAATCAGATGAAACAATATTAATCAACCCTAAGGACCAGATTCCGCCACTACAAAAATCTGGGATATACAAAGTCAGATGCTCTCAATGCCCTGTGGTTTGCAAAGGCCAACCTACTCGCAACATGAAAATTAGATCCAAGGAATACATAGCGCACAGGAGATTCGGGAGAAGCAACCAGTCAGCCATAGCAAAACACTCGTTAGATACCGACCATGATTTTTCGATAGAAAATATAAAACTGATCAAATCAATAAATAAAAATTAGCTTCTGAACGCTTTCAAAAGCTTAGCCATAACTAAAAGTGATAAGAAACTATTATTAAGCTCGGACATGGGGCCCTATTGGCGAGCCCCCTCTTATTCAATGGATAACTTGGTTGCCCAATCAGTGATATTTGTCATTGTGTCCCATTATTAGAGCATGTTTTCTCTTAATTGTGGCATTGCTTCTTGTTCATTATACAGGGTGGCCCACATTAATATATACAATTTTCAACAAGGCCGTATGCCTTAAGTATTTTAATACTTGCATGTAACTATGGTGGAATACATTGTCAAAGGATCGAAGAAGAGAGTCACACTCTGTTTTCCATGGAGTGGTCCACCATGCAGCCCTCCATGGCAATGCAAGCTTCCAGTCGCAACTTCACGTTGTCACAGGCCTTCTTGCACATGTCTAGGGGAATTTTGCTAAATTCCTCCATTATTGCTTCCCGAAGCTCTGGAATGTTATGGATCCTATGGCGGTAGCTTGTCCTTGAGATATCCCCATAACCAAAAATCGAGTGGGGTCAAATCAGGTGATCTGGGGGGGGGGGGGGGCACACAAGGGGACCGCGTCTGCTGATTCACTGACCTGGAAATGTTTGATCCAACCAATTCCGCACAGTGAGAGCATAATGTGGTGGTGCCCCATCCTGCTGCCACCACTTTGTGTCAAAATCATCGCGTTGCGTCAATAGTGGATACACAGTGTTCACCAGAAGGTCACGGTAGCTGTCTCCTGTGACTGTGTCCTCAAAGAAAAACGGGCCGAGCAGTCCATCGTAACTTATGCCAGCCCACACAATGACACAAGGGCTCTGGTTGTCTACCTCCAATTTAATGTGTGGATTGGTTGCACGTCAATACATGCAGTTGTGGTGGTTCACATATCCTGAGACGTGAAATTTTGCCTCATCGCTCCATTCCACATGGCATGCTAACTCAGGATCGTCCTCCAGCATTGCAAGCCAAGTTTCGGCAAACTCCAATCGCCTGTCGGGATCATGTTCGAGCAAGTGATTTGTTAAGCGAGGATGATATGGCCTCAGTTTCAGATCCTTCAGGATTCTTTGAATACTCGTACGAGAAATGTCTAACCGAGCAGATAGCCGCCTTTGCGACTTATCCTTTTCTTGAGAACTGGCCAACTCATTTTGCAGGCGCACTTTGTTGGCGTCAGTAACAACGGTCTTGGGTCTACTGCGTTTACGCTCTTCAACACTGCCAGTTTCATCAAACTTCTTGTTTACGTTCTTAAACATTATCAACGAAGGTCCGGGTGTCCCAAACTTAGCTGCCATATGACGTTTCACTTCTGAGTAATTGTTGGTCGCTGAGTACAACCTCACACAATCTACCTTCTCTTCCAGACTCAATCGCTGCGCCGCCATCTTGATATGGACGATCCTCATGATTCACGCTTTTTTCGCATCCCCTTGCTCACATAACGTGCGCAATTTGAATTGCGTCAGTCATGCATGACACGCACACGGCGCTTTCAAAGATTGTATATATTAATCTGGGCCATCCTGTGTATACTCATCTTTTGCTAGCCCAAGTCAGTTCTCTCAGAAGTCTCTCAAGGTGCTCCTTGGCTGCTGAATGATGAAAGCAAAGCTTTTGAAAAGCGCTTACAGTATCAGGTTGTATTGTTTCATTTTGTATATTGTTGTGGTAAAAGAGTTTTTTATTTTCATTTCATTCACAGACACATCTGTTGATCCAATCTAAGTGATTATTATGATAACCTTGTCACATTGGCAAATGCTGGGTGTATCACTACAATCCTGAATAAAGAAGCATTGGAAGCACAACAATTCTTTGACGGAACTGTTCTAGGGTTAGAGGACTTCTACATCAACAATTCATTCTGAGAGAAGTATGTGGCCCTGGGTGACACATTTATATGAAGGTCACTTATAAAGTCATGGCAACTATTTTTTTGCAGGCAAATGTGTTGCTATATTTATTTCATAATATACATTGAAAATACACAATGTACTTTATCAATAGAGTCTGTTGCATTGGTTACTCAGTAATTATTGTAGGCAAGGGAGAAGAGTAAGAATAAAAAAAAAATTCATCTACCTTAATAACATTGAGCACAATAGTCTGCACAAACATTAAGAATTTCGAAGTAATCTCCAAGTCAATCAATTTTGGAGAGTCCTTTCTATGATCATGGCATGAACGACATCAATATGAACAGTCGTAGGACGTCCTGTGTGAGCGATGTCGTTACTCGTTATTAGTCCACGTTGGAAAGCTGCTACCCACCTTGCAACAGTTCTGTTTGGGAGAGTACAATCTTCAACAGCTTCTAGGAGTTGTAACATTCCTTCGTGTTTTGACTGTGAACTACTGCTATTTTTACGTACACGCGTTGTTCTAGCCGAATCATATCCGTACTTGACAATGATTGAAAAGCAACTGACTTTCGTGCATCCCTTCCTCTTCTGTCCTTGAACATCTACATTATCTAGCGGCATCAATAAGTACCATGCGTCTCTATGTCATTGCTGCATATCGAAAAATGTGGATCGCGGTCTGGGATTCTCCTGAAAACAATAGTTGCCATGAGTTTATAAAGTGACCCTTGTATAGAGAAGGACTGACCAATCTTTTGTTGTGCACACCCAAGACTCTTCCATTACGGTGATTTGTAAAGGACTGTATGACCAATGTTTGTATCTTTATCAAATATTCTTTACCAGGAGAATCTGTACACTGAAGCTTTAGTATAATGAGGAAAATCATTTTTTTCCCTTGCCACAATGAGGTTGCTTTCATCAAAAGAAATATCTGATAATTTGAAATGTACCAATCCATAAAGATTTCCACCATGACCTGTCTGTACAAAATCGTTTTGGTTGTGGTGGGGCAAAGCGATTTTCATGTCAATGATTATCATTTGGGCAAGGCTGTATCCCCAGGAAGAGAGCTGGATTCAGCAAATTGTTGTTCATTTTTTTCTTGCCAACTATAAAAATAAAATTATCAGTCTATAAAATGAATTGTACATAAATTATATAATTGCAAAATATTTACAAAAGTATCCATGTTGTTAAGGAGAAAAGAATATTGAAACAAAGTGAGACTACAAATAAAACACAATTGCTGTTATTATCTGAAAGTTTTTCACATTTGTTACTTATTTGAATTCTCTGATTACTTGGAACACAAAATTTCAAAAAGATCACGCTTCCAAGATGAAAATAGTCATTTCATAATGAATTCATTGTGCTGAACACGGATATAACTAAGAAAATGCCAAATTGGCCTTGTGTGTTTCTTAGTAATGTGTACGTGAATGCTGGTCCATTTCTTATCCATGGTTTTCACTAAGTTTTTACAAGGCTGAGCTTGATGTGTAAAAGAGGAATGATTTTATATGGTTCTGCTAATGGTGGGCGCTGTACATTAATTTCTCCAGGCTTAAAAGATGCTCTTGGAGGCCAGTCTTTCTTGATTAGTTCGAATCGATTGCTCTGCTGTCCCATCAACAGAGACACTACCTTCAGGTCAGGACAATCTGCCAGCTGTATTTGCTGTAGTTAATCCTCTCCAATACCACCTATACAACGGACAACATGTCTCTGCAATAAGAGAGCTAATCAGTTTTTCTCAATGTGATATTTGTGTTCAATATTGGGTACTTTCACCTAAAAAGCAATTTCATTGTCAACCCTCAGTAGTACATGTTTTTAGCACAGAATCTGGATAATCTGAACTTTCACTAATCCAAGAAGGCCTCAGTCTAAATTATTTTAGAGTAATGGGATTCATTGCAATTGACAAGTATGCCTGACACCTTTATCTTCCTAAACACAGCACCTGCCATGGACCTTATGTTTATAATATTGAAACACATTAGGTTGAGAACAAATTGAGTAATAATAACAGTTATTTAGTGTTTATACATAACACAATGGAGGATGTCCACGTAACTTGCACGCCCTCTTGTAACAACATTGTTAACCCTCATTCCGGGTCTGAAAGCATGACTCGCTGTGCCTTCCTGCAAAAATTATAAAAATAAAGCAACCACCTGGCACTATTTTCCAAAAGATCAAAATAATGATATATTTACTGCAGCTTTGATTTCCATTTTAATGTAATATTTTTAATTTTTACATATTTTATCGTTAAATTCACGACTATTTTCAGACTTTAAGTATAGTAATTTATGAAGAGTTGAAGTGTAAATTACGTTTAGGTTTAACATTAAAAGACTATAAACATTTCGGGAATTTGCCACCCTTTTGTCATTGTAAAATAGTTAATAGCAATAGTTAATAAAATTTTAAAAATTGATATGGTTAAAAATGCATTAAAATATTCAAAGCGAAGATAATAATTAAACTGCAGAAACTCTTCAATATCATATCATAATTACAAATAGATAAGGGAAGGAAAAATTTTGCGACCTTTCGGGAACATGCTATCCCCTTTGTTCATTGTATTAAGTCAATTTGAGTAAGCTATATAAATTCATATAAATTTCACTTATATATTCCCAAAATACATACACAGTTAATTTTTTTTTATCTTAAATTCTAATTTTTATTGTAATATATATCATAGGTTTTAATAAATATGCAATATTTTATAATCAGAAGGCTGATTATAAAATTTGGTTAAAAACAAACGAAAAACAAAAACAAAAAAAAACATGCTATGATAGATTGAATGGATATATTTCATGAAGAAATTAATAAACTTCAAAAAAGTGAATATTTAATTTCTTAATGGCAAATTTAATTTATTTAAATTTTTTTAGCTTGAGCTTGCATTGAATTGTTCTCAACGACAAACGACAAAAATGCAAGCAGAGCGTCTCGTTATGGAAAACTAAGTCAAGAAAAAGAAATTAATGTATCAGAGGTAAATATTTTGTGAGGTAATTCATGTCTTCAGTGTCGGTAGCGCACATGGTGACCCGGTTGACTGCTTTCAAAATAAGCCACCAGATGGCAGTAAAACAATAGCGCATGCGCAATTTCTATCGTGGACATCGTCCATTACGGATCTTCTAGGTGGCAGTCAATAAATACAATTTAATAATACACTTACATAATAAGTTTTGATTGCCTAAGAAATTCAAAATTATAAAATAGGTCAACGATGAAAAAGCTTTTTGAATGAATTTGCCTTATTCTTATGGTAACTGAATCCAAATCTGCTTTTAGATTTTTTCTATCACGTCACATTTCCAAGTTAAGCACATAAAGACTGCAATGTTAAAGTAAAGAATGTGAAGAGAAGCAGCTGCAATGTTAAAGTATTCATATTTTTGGGCTACAAAGAAATAATATCAAGCTCCAAATTCTGAATTATTTAAAAATTTTTCATTGAAAAGCAAGAAATCTGTTCATAATAGAAAAAAACTGAGGTCGGATATGGATTCAGCACAAAAAAAAAAATCTGTTGTGGGCAGCACAAGACTCCCTTGTACGATACTTTATTGAATGCTTTTTTTAGGGGGGGGGGGGGGATTCTCATTTTTATTCTTGACACATGAATTTCCATCTTTCTTTGTTGTCTAAAAATTCCAAATGTTGAAACAAATTTTGACAGCCGTTCGGCTACTTCAAATGAAAGTACTTCAAATTTAGTTCTCCAAATATTCTTTAAACTCTGACGTCGAACAATCAAACTCTGACATCACAAACTGCTCCATGCAATCAAAACCCCATAGACATGAACGGAAATCAGTTGGGGAAACGACCAAAACACATTTGGCCCAGCCGATTGCAATCAAATGCGAGGTGCACAACTACATGTTGCAACAGCCCTAAATACAAAATTTCAGCATTCTACATCTAACCGTTTTTGAGAAATGTGACACACTCACACACCACACTGTATGCACGGTACGTACAGACGTCATGAGGAAACACGTCAAAATGGATTCAGGCATGGTCAAAATGTATATTTCCGTTGAAATCTGAAAACCGAAATTTTTCGCAATTACAACACTTCCTTTGTACAAAAAAAGCACGAAAAAGCATAAGAGTCGGCCCTTAATGTTAAAAAAAGTTTTTAAAAAGTTATTTTTTGTTGACCTGTGCAATCAAAAGAAGTTAAAAATTAACACCCCCCCTCCTGAGTTTTGCTTCACATATTCCACCATATCTTCTGATGGTTCAGGTATATGCAAATTTCGAAATTACACAGGTTCATAAATATTTAGGGAAACAATAAACAAAAAAAAAGAAAAATGACAGCACTGCTGATGTTTTATACAATAACACAGAAAGTTTAGTCATTTTTGTCTGAAAATGTGAAAAAAAAAAAAATCATAATACAGGGTTGTGCATATTTTCAAAAAAAATTTGCTGCCGATAAAGTAGGCCTATTAAAAATAGCTAATTAATGTTAGATTTGTAGTGAACATCAGCTAATTTTAGCATTATATCAAACTGTAAAATTAAAAGTCAATATTTTATATGCTTCTGTTCAGCAGATTTGAAAATCGTTTTTCATAATTTTGCTGCACCAGTGAATGTTTCCATGCAAATTAATCAGCACAATTCACTAAATTGAATCAATTCATGATGGAATCACTCATTTGCTTTTATGAAGTCATTTGAAACCTATGGCGGCAGTGAGCACATATTTGACACTGTCAAATATCCAAGATGATAACTTTTGCTGTAATGACTACTTCCAGACCTGGCATATTCTTCAACTTAATCACCCCAGCTTCAAAACTGAAAACTTTTGGTGACATCGTTTTACCATCAACATCATGACTATGGCTAAGGTCAAAAACTCTCACCGGTGAGAAGAGTTAGCGTTTGGTCGGTCAGAAATCCCGGTGAGAAAACTGTGACGTCATTTTAACGCGGTCAGAAACGCCAGTTAGTGCTGCTATGCCTAACCGGTTAGTCTCACCGTCCTCACCGAGAAAAAGACGGTTAGCCCAGTGAGAAATTACGTCATCATTCTCTCACCAGTGAGGGTTTTTGACCTTAGCCTTTGTTTAGGAATTCAAGAATATTATTATTATATAAGGGGGAGGCCATGGCCTGGTGGGCTTTCACTGAAACACAACTTCTGTGAAGTTAAGCAACATCAGGCACGGCTAGTCACTGGATGGGTGACCATCCGTGATTCACGATCTTCACCCCCCCCCCTCCCAGCTGCTGTGATCATCATACAGCAGTCGTTAATCCAGGTTCATCCAGGGACCCAACTCGTCGCCTTCCAGCCATACAGGCCCTGGATGGACATATTGGATTTTCAGTACTAATAAATAAATATATAAATAAATAAAATAAATAAGAGTCGATGCATTTCAGCCTTAGCCTTCTTCAGGACTATGTGTCCACACACACACACACACACAGTCCTAAAGAAGATTACAGTTGAAACGCGTCGACTCTGTCGTAAAAATTATTTTTTTTATACTTTTATTTACAAACAACTAAGACCCAACATGTTTGAAGAATATTATTGTTGAATTGTACATTTAAGTTATCTTACAAAAAAGCTGTACATTTGAAATCCATGTTTTTTGGCACTTTAAATGATTATAGCATCTGATTTTCAGGAACTTAACATGAATCAAGATTGCACAGTTCCACATATATCTTCCTTTCCTTAAGACCATTTTTTTGTTGTCATATTTGCTTTAGGACATCGAAGACATCAAATGCTTTTGCTCATTCTCAAATCTAAATGGCCCCGTTTTTATCCCTCCTTGTGATATTTAGCATAATCATTCCAGGCTTCTTTGAGTGGTTTGCAGTTTTAGGATGGCCTTGCTGTTCAGTGTCTGTGTTTCTGCTCCATCTCTGTTTAGTGGATGTTACTTTTAAAGTTTAAACTATTTTTTTTTTTCATAATTGCTCCATCGTATTCAGATTTGTCTATTGATTTCATTCATGTTGTTTCCATCCATAGTGATTTCTTGTTGAGGTACACGTAACTTTGTACTTTGTCTAACTTAGCACTGTTGTTATGATTTCTTTCTTTATTGCAAACTTATTGACATAACTTTTCTTTTCTTCCAATTCATTTCCAAATCACATCCATATATTGGCTTCTTACAAATTCCTGTGTCTTTTCTTCTATAGGGCACAGCATAAAGACCTCCCCTATTTGGAGAGGCTACTGGATGAGCGGTTGTTGCGTTACGGCGATAGAGGACGCATCAATTGATAAAAGTCGTCATGCCATCAATTGATAGCAGTTGACGTTCTCATTGAGCGCAATGGCTTTTTTCTGATGAGGCCCAATTCCACTTGGCAGGCATTGTAAATAAGCAAAATTTTCGGTACTGGGCTGAAGGTAACCCTCGAGAACTTCACCAGCGACTACTACACAGCCCTCATGTTACTGTTTGATGTAACGTTGCCGAATTCGGTGTATGGGGTCTGTACATTTTTGAAGATGACCAGGCAGTAACGGTTAATTCCAATCGATACTGTCACATGTTAGAGACTTTCCTCCAGTCCAAGTTTAACCAATTCGTTGAGGACCGTGAAGGAGATGTCTGGTTCCAACAAGATGGAGCTACAGCCCAGCCTTATCGACATTCTCTAGAAATTCTGAGAAAATTGTTTCCTGGACATCTCCTATCCTTGTGCGGTGATTGCTTGGCCACCAAGATCGCCAAATTTGATGCCTTGTGATTTTTTCCGTTGAGGATACTTAAAGACAAATGTTCAAACATTGCCCTAGAATCCTGGAAGCTCTTAAAGGACAACTCTACACAAAAAATCGATTACAATTTTTTTACATACTATCATTCTTTGATATAAATATAATACATTCCTGTTGAAATTTTTAAATTTGGTCCATAATTTCAATATAAGAAACTGCTTTGAAAAGTGAAAAAAACTGCGCTTTGCCCCTCTCTTCCGCTGGTCATTTTTTTCCGGAAGTGACGTAGTTTGAGTCAAAGGAGGCCAACGAAAAAGACAGGCCCAGACGCCGAAAAGTCACCTGTCCATAGTAAGAAAGGCCCTGACGCGAACAAGTCACCTGACCAACAATCCAGCCTTCATTGTTTTCAACAAATGAAAAAATACTGATTGTTAAAATCCAAGATGGAAACAATGAAAATTACATTGTTTTTCGGTTTACATTGTTATTTGGATTACATTGTTATTCTACATTTGACTCCAACTATGTCACGGCCTCAACCAAATCCCGCTCATTATTTTCATTTTTTCAAACATTTACAGTTCGAATTAAATTTTCTTAGATATGCCACAATGTTATTAATAGGATAGACTTTCGATTTAAATAAAGTTGTATATGACCGTAGAGTTAATCATCCAGAAAGTTGCTAACATTCTGCCAGAAATGACACAAAAGCTGCGGATAACTTCCGGGAAAGGCTTTGTTAGTATGTCAGTAATGAAAGTCGCCATTTAATGGATATAATTTTTAAAAGATGCTAATGTAAAATGGCATAGTGTATGTTATTCATAAATAACTAGATGTGCAATGCCTGCCAACGGGCACCTGCAAAAAAGAGCCGAGTGAGTTGATTAGTCGGAGGGTAACGATGACCTATGTGTTTGCTTTTCGCCTTCCTATGTTGCCTCTTCGACATGTTTGTGGTGGCATAATCTGTTTGAAATCGAGAAATTAATAGGAGAAATGCAATAAACTAAAACAAACAAAAATGTTTTAACTGTTAAGTTTGAGTTATGACGTTATCTCTTCTCAAAAATTCAGATGAGGTTGTTGTAAACAATTGAACAGTTAAAAGAAAACCTCAAGGTAGTTGTCAGTTGGAAAATATACATCTACAATCGATTAAAGCAGTTGATAATGACCAACAATATTAATTCTATGTAAAAAGAAAAAGTTAATATCTCATCTCCAAACGTACTTTATTCCTCGAACTTACTTTTCCGACGTAGAGTGTGTATACTAGCACCTTTTTGGTGAAAAATTAGTCGATATAAATATCTTAGAACTTGATAAAATGGATAAAATCGATGAGATTTGTCACTAATGTTATTCCTATGCAAAAAGAAAATGCTAATTCCTCGGTAAAAATTGCAACTAAAATCTCAAATTTAATTTTCATACATAGATTAGAAATTCTAGCACTTAATGATTACAAAAAGTTTTCCAAAAACATTCTTAGATATTGAAAAATAGCGTGTGAAAATTTGCTCTCGAAAAAAAAAACTGAACAGGGCTTCGCCGTATATTCACTGAAAAAATTCTGTTTGGCGTGCTTTTTCATTGTTGAATCGATTTTAGAGGAAAAAAGAATTTTTTCTTAGCACGTGATTTTCTCTATAGCAAATCAGAGAAAATTCTTTTTCTGGTGATTATTTCTCGATGGCTTGATCGATTTTTCTGAAAATACTTCAAAACCATCTATGTCCTAATAAGATTAATTGAGCAAAATTTGGTTGAAATTGGTCAAGTAGTGTCGCAGGAGTTAGAGGACAAAGGTTTTACATTCTCGTCGGTAAAGAGCTTCGCTCACTCAGCTCAAAAATCAAAAATATTTTTTCTGTATCTTTCTTTGTTTGTTTGTAATTATCTATATCTATGGGGGGGGGGGGGGGATCTTTATGCTGGACCCTGTAGTTCGTCTGGATTGCTTTTAATAAGAGCAATCATCAGCAAAGCAAAGATGGGTGAGGTATTGCCATTTATTCTAAGGCCTCTGTTTTTCCAATCTAGTCCTCTAAAAATTTTTCTAGTGCAGCATTGAGTAGCTTTGGTGGATATTGTGTCTTCTTTTTCAATTTTTATCCTGGCTTTTCCTTTGTTTAAATATATGGTTGCCATTGTTTTGTTGTAAAACTTCTGAAGTATATTTATGTAGATCCTGCCTTTTCCAGTGGTCTCCAGGACTTTCATTGCAGTTGAAATGGATACCAAGTCAAAGGACTGTTCATAATTACTGAAGGCAAAGCAGAGTGGTAATTCAATGAGTTCTTGTAAGACTTGCATATCGTGGGCTGTGCTAAATATATTTCTGAACCCTGTCTTTCCTTTCCGCTGTGCTAAAGTTTCTCTCCCATTTTTTGAAAAGTAGCTCTAGTGTAGCATCACTATATTTCAATCATTTGGGACCTCAGTATTGGCATTTGTTGAAGAGAGGTGTTAATTGCTTGATGAGATGCCTGCTTCTTTTATGAGATCATTGGGAGTCCATCTTCTCCAAGATATTTCTGCTTCTTCAACATGCAAATAGTGTGTAGCACCTCTTCATCCAATAGAGTTTTCACCCATTAGTTCTGTGTCTTCTTTGCCTTGATAAAATTCTTCTACTGTATGAATAATGGAAATATTGTTTCTAGTGATGGTTCCATCTTTGGGTTTCAGGGCAATTATGTCTTTATTTCCAATGCAAAGCTGCTGCTTAGTAGATTTAAGGCTTCTAGTTTTTTTTTTATAGCTTTCCTGAAAAAGTCATAAATTTTTTTTACATCTTCTTTGATGTGTTTGGCAGTAGCGCCGTGGTGGCAAAAAGTGCGGTGCGCATTCTATTGGACTTTTAAGTATCCCTTCCTGATGGGTTTCTCAGTCCGAGATTTCGGATATTGTGGGCTCTCCTCCCTGTTAAGAATGGAGACTATGCAGTGGCCTGCCTCTCCATGCCCATATATGCAATTTTCTTTATTTCTAAAGATTTTATCTGTTGTCATTGAAAACTGTTTAATAAATTTTACTTAAGTTCTATTTACAATTAAAAATTAAAGTTGTTAGATAAGTTTATAAATAATCTGCAATTGTAATATTTCAGTAAAAATTTATGCAAATAATTCAGTAAACTAGATTTGTTAAATTGTTTTGGTTTCTTTATTGTTTTCATTATGCTAAAGGTATTTATAGATGATGCACAGATTATAAGCATGCTTGTATCAAATATAAGTTTTTTACATTGCACAATCTAATTGTGAAGTATATTATCAAAATTATTATAATTTTTAACAACTAAATATATATATAAATAAAAGCTAAAAATTAGAATCGTATTTAAAAAATTCACCACTTGACATTTATCTGTGGTTGTTTGCAACATATACAAAATGCGTTGCAGAAGAATTGTGAATTAAAGTAAAGCTGAGTGCTTTCTTGTTTCACATTCCTTTGATAAAAACGTTGTTGCAGCTTTTAGTGTCTAGATTTGAGAACTCCACAAATATAAAGGAGAAGCTGCTTTTCAATACTATTTTTGTTATAAATTTGATGAGCACTTGGGTTCCAAGGAGACTGTAAAGTTTTGACCTGTAAGAAATTGTAAGTTTTTAATTTTAACAATTATAAACAATAAAACAAGTCTCTAATATTGTTTCTTCATGAACTTACAGAGTCTGTTCTGTGGGATTTGCTGGAATATTGCTTTGGAACAGATTCTTTTAAAGATAAACTTGGATTTTTTGATGAAAAATTGTGCTGCAAACAAATTTATTAAGTTACTAATGAAATAATAAATATCAAGATTTTAACTTCATTTAAACTTTTTTTGCCCTCAAAACAATTTCAAGAAATAAAACATTTTCTTTATTTGACTTTGCTAAGGTCTGTCACAAACGTATAGAGACAGAGACATGATTTGGAAAAAAACAAACTTAATGTGTTTGCAATAAATTAATAAATTTCAATGAATTTAGTGGTTTATTATTAGTGCATTTCTAAATTTATAGAACAAAAATTTAAAATTAACAAGATGTATAAACAACATTTTCATAAATGTGCATTCTCATAGTGTTCCATAAATATAGAGACTCCCCTTTTAAAATGAAAATGAACTGCCCACATGCAAAGCAACTGACATAAAGATTTGATTTCAAGACCTTTTTGTCAATTACAACTATCAATTGTTTAAAAATCAATTTTAAACAGTGCCACGTGGTAAAGAAATACAGGAAAGTGAAGTTTGTGACATTTGATGCTTGAAAGCTGAAGGAAATTCTGTAAAAGACATTTGTGCACAACTTGGATGATCTAAAGCAGCTGTTTGCAAAATTCTTACTGAAAAGCAAACAAATGAAGTGAAGACTCCAAGATCTGGGCGACCGAGAAGCACAACTCATCGAAATGATTGCCGAATTCTTTACCTAGCAACAAAGAACCATCTCAGTGTTCGGCAAATATCAAATACCATGGAAAGTGCGCCTTCCAAATCAAGTGGTGCGCTGGCGTCTGCAAAGTAATCCAAACGTAAACTATACCAAAATGGCTAGGAAACCATGTTGTCTTCTGAACACATAACTGCACGACTAGAATAGGGAAGAGAACGCATGTCCTAGGACAATGAATGGCTTTCCACCATTTTCAGTGATGAAAAAAAAGCAGAATTTAGACGGCCCTGATGGGAATCATCAATATTGGCATGATCTGTGAAATTAACCAAAATTATTTTTCAGCAGACAAGGAGGTGGAGTTCTCTGATGGTTTTGTTTTCAATGGTACTACAAGCTTAGCCATTTTAAAAGGAAAACAAAACTGTCTCATATCAGAAGACATTGGAAGATCATCTTTTGCTGCTTATAGACATTCTTTGTGGTGAAGAAGGTGTGTTTGAGCAAGACAATGCACCAATCCACAACTCTAAGTCAACTAAATCATGGCTGGAAGACCATCAGATTTGCACAATGGAATGGCTGGCTAGAAGTCCCGATTTGAACACAATAGAAAACTTATGGGGTATCATGACATGTGAAGTATATCAAAATAATCGCCAGTATTAAAGTGTGAGAGAACTCCAACAAGAAATAGAAAATTGGATAAAATGCTGGTACAAAATGGATCCACAGTTATTGCAAAATTTGCTGATGTCCATGAAAGACCGTGTCTTAAAGTTAATTATGTTAAACGGACATTTTCTTAAATAATATTTTGATTTTTGTAGCAAGTCTCTATATTTATGGGACATCCTAAATATATGCTGCTATAACATAATTTTTGGTTTTCAAAATTTTGCCCTATAAATTTAGGGATGTGTTAATGGTATAGAATTAAATGCATTAAAAATTTATTAGCTTATTGCAAACACGTTAATTTTTTTTTTTTCTATCATGTCTCTGTCTCTATACTTTTGGGACAGACCTCATATTAATAATGACAGTGATTCAAAGAGTGTAGCTCCAAGTTATGATCACTCAATTATAAAGCTTTCATTTTAATATCAATTAAAAATAAATATCAAATTTCTGTGTGCTGACTGATTTTTTTTTTTTTTTTTTTTTTTAATTAAGTCGTACATTTAATAATTTTTCTTGAAATATAAGATTAAATCCTGATTCTGAATGCAAATTAGGAATGTAATATGCAACTTATTTCAAGAATTTAAAAATCTTTTTACAAAAAAACCTGTGTACCATATGTGATTTTATTTTTTTCACAATACTGAAGCAAGTTTTGCGGAAATGTAAAACACCTTCCTATAGTTCAACATTTTCTCTTTAATTTGATGTATAAAGATTAAAAAAAAAGACTCATCTAATTATACAAATAGTAAAATTATTGATTTTTCTTCTTTTTCACAACTTATTCACTTTCCACTGATGATGGTAACGGTGTTGCCGAAATATACATTCAGATATTTTTGTATAAATCTGTTATGTTTTAAGAGGTAACTTTTGTATTACTAGCTCTTTTTTTTTTTGTTATTTAACAGTAGTCCATGTTCACTATTTATCAACCAGCCTATAATATGTTTATTATTTAACCTCATCTAAATTGAATACAATGCAGTGAATGAGTTAAATGGTGAAACAACATGAGTATTGGTCCTTTGATGACTGGAGGAGAGTTGAAAGCACCTCTTGTCTCAATGTTGATGGCCAAGGATGTTGTGTTTATCTTTCCAAGGGAGAAGAATACAACTCAGACCGTTTGATATCAACAGTGAAATTTCCTCAAAAAGCCATGATTTGGGGATGCTTCAACAGCAGCTGGTAGAAGAAATGGGTATCATCAAAGGAACTGATATGTAATGCAGATGTTGATGAACAAGTTTTGGAAAACTTTCTGATGTCAATTTTGGAAAATCTTAAAGATGAAGAAATGGAATTTGTGTTTCAGTAAGAAAATACCACCTCCATATAGCTCGTCAAGTGATAGCAATGGTTTCAGAGAAACAACATTTCACTCTTGAGAACTGGTCAGAAAATTCACCAGATTTAAATCCTATTGAGAATTTATAGATGCACATGAAGAAGAGAGCCAGTCAACCTTGAGGAGCTCAAGTCAGCTATGAGGCATTGTTGGGCATAAATCCCTGCCTCCTTTTGTGAATCATTAGTGATGAGCATGCCAGTAAGATGCAAGGCAATCTTTAGATCCTAAGAATATCTAATACTGATAATTTTTTTTTTTTTTACAATTTTAATGTAATGTTTGTTCATCTTTTTTTTTTTTTTTTGTGAGTTGTTTTACAGTTGTTTTGCTCATAATTCTAAACTTCTGAAATGCCAAGTAGATGTTTCTGAACTTTTAAACGAGAGGGGGTCATTACAATGGAACGATTTTCAAAATCGTTTGCACCTAATATTAATCTTTGTACGTCATATTAAAGAAAAAAATTTGTATTATGGAAAGGTTCAAGGCTCTTAATAGCTTCAATTTTTCCATCTAACATGATTACCGATAGTAACAAACTAAGTAAGAACGAATGAACTGTGGAATTGTGGCTTCCATTCTTATTTACCAGTAGTTTGTTACTACATGTACCATTTGTCCACAGGTTTTGGTATTAATATTATCAATAATTACCGGACATGTACTTTTATTTTTCTTTTATGGTTGCTGATTTTCTTTATCAGCCATTCTCATTTCATAATTTGAAGTGAATGTAATAAAGCTTAATTATAAATAAAATGAAAGATGAAGGCAAAAATAGGCAGCATATGCATTTATTACGCTGGCTATCAGTGAACTACTTCTGTGTGCTGCAATGATACATCATGAGTGCCATGCTTTGTTTTCTCTTTTCCATTTAGCTTAGGTGAAAAAATATTTTCAACTGGTGTAGAAAGAAAATCTGTAACTGATAAATCATCTGCTCAAGCAAAAAATAATATTTCATTTGATTGTGCTAAATGATTACTCCAACATATTAAGATGAGAAAAAATTCTGCAACCTGGATTTGAATCAGGAACTTTTGAGTATCTAGATCGTCACCTCTACCAACTAAGCCACCTCAGATATGCTACAGCAAGCTGTCTTCAAGTGTCCCAAAAACTACTAAGAAGTTAAAGTGGAAGCCCAATGATAGGGCAGGCACCAACTCCAGGTCGACTTTCTAATTCTTCTTCCAACCAGGGACCATGAGCACCTAGCTATCACCTTTATCTCCAGTATTTACTTATTACTTAATGAGTTTTCATCAGTTTTCTGATGGTTTAGAAAGGGGAAATCCTTGAACTGCATGCTTGCTCATCATTGGACTTTCACTTTTGACTACTTAGTAGTCTTTACAACACTTGGAGATAATCTGTCGTGGCCCAGTTGGTAGAAGCGATGAGCTTGGCTAGTCATGGTCCCTGGTTCGAGTTCAGGTTATGGATCTTTTCCTTTTCATTTTCATCTTAATATGCTTACTTACATAGGAGCTTTATCTCCAGTATTTATTATTGCTTTGAATGATTTCTTTATATTGAACTCTCATTAATTGGGTTTTTCCTATATTATTATAAAGATACACTAAGTCCCCAACATGATAGTACAATAGACCTGAGGTCACAGTGCTTGGTTCTTTGACAACCACCCCTTTAAAATTCATTACTCATTACTCAAGTCCCCAACATATGAACATTTGAGTTATGAACTTTCTGAGATAAGAACATGCTATATCCGATAAATTAAAATTTATTTTAATAAATGAAAAATTTAAGATTGTAGGGGTAACTCAAATTCACGATAGCACCTAAGTTATTTTGCGTGTCTGAATGTCTGATGCTAGGTGTAGCACAGAACCTTACTTTAATTGGTTATATTTTCAGTCATGTGCTTGCATATTTTATAAATGATTGTGCTTTTGATTAAAAAATTTTTTCTTTTAATTGGGATTAACAGAATTTTTTTTTTTTTATATGTGCATGTTCATGTTGTTTGCTAGGAACATAGGCTAGCTTTGCTGATTTATGAACAAATTTGACTTGTGAATGCACTTACATAATGGAGCTCATTAGTATGTTGGGAACTTAGTGTATTAGATTTTTTTTATTTTTTATTACCGATTGTGAGTTTTGTATTTTTCTTCCATTTAATGAATTGTTTGACGTTCGTTGAGAATCCTTTAATGATGATGTACAGCTTATGTTTGGCTATTGAAATATAAAAAATTTGATTTAATATTCAACATTTTATTAGGTTCTTAATTTGATACAGGGATATCTTGATTATCGAGATTATTGTTGCCACGAAAAATACTGCAATAATAGAATCCATGATAATCAGGATAAGTAATGCGTGTAAAAAAAATTTTTTGGAGGTAAAAAAGAAATGTGTTAAACATGTTAAATAAAAACGAATGCTCATTTAGAAAAACAAGATCATTCTTTAATCCTTATTTACAGTGAGTTCCAAAAAGATAGGTCCGCCTAATTAAAGTAGCCTCCAAAACAAAAATATATTTAATCACAAAACAACTGATATAAATTCAAATCTACACTCTTCGTAGTACAAAATACAATTAAAAAATTCAAATAAAATCTAACAATTTTTAAGTTATAACAATATTTTCATTATAACTTGTTGCAAAATGATAGGTCCATCATTTCTCAATAATTGGTTTGCCCACCATTTTTGGAGATCACTTTAAAAATGCGATCAGGCATTGACTGAATTAGTTTTTGCAGATACTTGATGCTAATTTTTTCCCAATTAGCAACAACTGCAGTCTTCAAAGCATCAATTGAATCGTACTGCTTGCCTCCACTATAAACTCCACGTGCAAGTTTTCTATAAACTCCCCCACACGTTTTCTATGGGGTTAAAATCCGGGCTACAGGCAGGCCAATCTAAAAGTTGAACCCCATTTGCTAAAGTCCACTCTATTGTTGATTTAGCCTTGTGTATTGGTGCATTGTCTTGTTGGTAAATCCAAGAAGCACCTCCCAGAACCTCACCAAATGGGAGCAAATGGGTTTCCATCATTGTTTGGTAGTCTGCAGCTCGCATTCTACCTGACAGAAAAGCCACATTGGTTTTGCCATTCCATCTGAAGGCTCCCCAGATCATTATTCCTCCTCCTCCACACTGCTGGGCAAAGATTGTCCTGGGCAAAGGAAATGATGTCGTGGATTGATGAATGGAAGCGTGTTGTTTGGAGTGATGAGAAGAAATTCAACCTCAATGGCCCTGATGGTCTAGCCTATTATTTGCATGACCTCAGGAAGGAAGAAAAGTTATTCTCCAAACAGTATTAAGATTATAATCTTCCTCGGGAGGTCTGATTAGTTTTTCAGTGGAATCGGTGAACCGGAAGTATCAGTTTACTCCAGCACCAAAATATAAATTTTGAAATATCTCGTTAAACGTTGCGTTTATGAAAATTTTGAATGGACTAAAAAGTGTTCCAATTTCAATTATAAACTACTTTTGTTAAGAAAATTTTTCAAAATTCCAACCGGAAGTACCAGTTTTACTCTTGTCAAAATCCAGTTTTTGGCTAATTCAGGCGAAATAAGACGGTATAGGAAAATTTGTGAAGTATACAAAAGTACGAGTTTTTAGAAGTTAATTTTAACAACTTTTGTTTTATGAAATTTTTCAAAATCCCAACCGGAAGTACCAGTTTTACTCTTATCAAAATCCAGTGTTTTGCTAAAATAGGCAAAAGAAAATGGTATAGGAAAATTTGGAATCTATACCAAAGTGTTTGGAAGCTAATTTGAAGTAACTTTTATTCACAAAATTTCTATCGGAAGTAGCCATTTTAGACAGTTGTTTAATTTTTTTCTGTATTTGGACCAGGACATTTATGTATAAGGAAGTCGGGTGGTGACCACACTTCATTTTTTTTTTCTTGGATAAAAATTGGTAGAGAGGTGTCTGCTGGAATTTTTTTCTTCTTTTACTTTCTTAAACATAGTATAAGGAAGTATTGTAATCAAGAAAAATTTTGACCTCGAGATTTTCACTGATCTTCACGTTTTAGGGTACCTAGATAACGAAAAAGTGATTTTTGGAAAATGTCTGTGTGTCTGTCTGTCTGTCTGTGTGCGTGCATGCGTGCGTGCGCATGTGTGTGTGTGTGTGTGTGTGTGTGTGTGTGTGTGTGTGTGCGCGTGCGTGTGTGTGTGTGTGTGCGTGTCTGTGTGTCTGTGTGTGTGTGAGTGTCTCTTTGTGTGCGTATGTGTGTGTGTGTGGGTGTGTGTGCGTGCGCGTGTGTCTGTGTGTGTCCACGATAGCATCCAAACAACTAAAGCTATCGAGACCAAACTTTATACTTAAGATTATAATCTTCCTCGGGAGGTCTGATTAGTTTTCCTGTGGAATTGGTGAACCGGAGTATCAGTTTACTCCAGCGCCAAAATATAAATTTTGAAATATCTCGTTAACCATTGCGTTTATGAAAATTTTGAAGGGATTGAAAAGTGTTACATTTACAATTTTAAACAACTTTTGTTAACAAAATTATTCAAGATTCCAACCAGAAGTACCGGTTTTACTCTTATCAAAATCCAGTTTTTTGCTAATATAGGCAAAAGAAGATGGCATAGGAAAATTTGGAATCTATACCAAAGTGTTTAGAAGCTGATTTGAAGTAACTTTTATTCACAAACTTTTTCAAAATTTCTATCGGAAGTAGCCATTTTAGACAGTTGTTTAATTTTTTTTCTGTATTTGGACCAGGACATTTACGTATAAGAAAGTCATGTGGTGACCACACCTCATTTTTTTCTTTGTAAAAAATTCATAGAAGAGATGGCTGTCAACTCTCTACATTACTTTTTGATAGCTGTATACTTGATATCATCCTTGTTTCTTTCATTGTAGGGGTAAATAAGAGAAATAAATATCCACATGTACTTCTGGCAAAAGTGGACAGTTATTGTGAGTGGTAGTGAGGAGATACTGTCGGATAAAAACGAAGCGCTACCAGAGCGCTCTCTGGAGAATGGTGACTCAAAGTAAATGTGGTTGTGATTGCATATGACTTATAACTTGGCGGGTAACTTTGTTTGAGCGATAAATGTCATAGTTCAAATTCAGGTAATCACATTTGCAACAAGTTTCCAATTGCCAGTGCTTGTTTTTTAACAAGTAGTGAATTAGGACAAAGCAAGAATAGATGAAGAGTCACAACGTACATGGATTAAGGGGCTTTGATTAGGTGACCTTGATTAGAGGCTATCAGTTAATCCTCTTCCATTACCTATGACAACATATAGGCTCAATTGCTATGATATAAAAGGCAGACAATAGTGGGTTACATTTTGCAGCTGTGATAATTCGAATTTGGAGTACAATAATCAGAATTTTGGTATCAAATAATAAATTGAGGAATTGTAATAATAGAACCATGATAATTGCGGTATTCCTTTAATTTCATAACAATAACAAGATTTTAACCAAGAAAACATTTCCCTTCAGCTATTGTAATCAGGAATTCATTAGTTAATTATTAAATGTGAAAAGATAAGGGCAAGAACAGATGAAGGTAGGGTTATTCAGAAAGTAGTACCTGTTAGTGCATCTCACACACACACACACACACACACACACACACACACACACACACACGCTCACACACACACAGAGAAAGTATGTGAACAATTTAAAGTCAACCCAATCCTGTAACTTCTTTATCAGATTTTTGGGCTTCTTTACCTTATGTGTATCTTTAAAACAGCGCCCCCCCCCCCCGCCCAGAATTGGCTGCCATGTCAATTAAATCTGTTACATGGGGGACCCCACACAAGCAAAATTGGGCCATCCCCTCCTCCCCAATGAATTCTTGCATGCCTAATGTCGACATGAATTGCTACTCTTGCACATCTAATGTCATCTTGTTTGACCAATAAATTGATGTGAAAAAAAAAACGTGGAACTGACTTATTGATTTGCCCTCTTACATTGTCATCAGTATGGAATATGTGTACCATATTCCAGAGAAATTTCAGTTCTCTATCTGGTAGAAGTTGGCTTAATATTGACTGCAAGATTTGTACCATACAGATAAACATGTTTGTGAGTTATTTAAAAGTGTGAAAAAAACTTTTTTGTGGAGAATCGAGTGTTAATTATAAGGGTTGATTAGGGCAAATAAAATTTTTTACAAGAACTGGGCGGATTAAGGGTTGGCAAAGATATAAAGTAGTGTCCCTGTGCGGCAGCCATGTTATAGAATCATGGCCACTCATACAAAAAAAAAAAAAAATCAATGTTTGTTGTTATAAAAATAAGTTATTTATTACATGGAGATGGTATGGTAAAAAATTCACTGCATGAATGCAATCAGATGCCAATATCCTTATGTTCAATGACAATTGTGATTCAGCACCTGTAGTCATGGTGGTAAAACAAGCATTTGCTGTTACACTTCTATTCGCAGTTTTTTTTTTGTTTTTTTTGCCTTGCTTTTTGTTTTAACTTTGTGTGCAAATGTCAAATAAAAACAAGATATTGTGAAACTTTTTAAAACTAATGTTTTTATTGTTTAGACACATTGCTGGATTTGCAGATTATTGGTTTCTATTGTACAGTTGGCATCTTCCTCAATTACAGGCCAATGCACACCTCTTGCTGCAAGCCTATATTATTTAAAATATCCATGTTTGGGTCTAATATGGCTTAGAAAAAATGAGATATGGGTCTAGATATAGCAATAATGGAAAACTTTAATAAGAGCCTACGCGTTTCGACGTTACATCATCATCACGGGCAAAGTAATCAAGTGATACAAGAGCACATGGCCATAGTTCAAACACATCGTACAATGTTAGCCAATCAGAATCCAGCAGAGGCTCTCCCTCCATCCAGCCAACACAAAAGGTGAAAAAGTAAACAAACTTTACATTCAAAACAAAATAAAATTAATTAAAATAATTTAAATATAAATAAATAAATAAATAATAATAATAATAATAATAATAATAATAATAATAATAATAATAATAAAGTGACTTACATAATTGATATCTCCATCCCCAATACACACAATTTACAAAAGACATACACTGACAAAATCACTAAATATATGGATCTTGCACACGAAATAAAACGCCTTTGGGGAGTTAACAGAGTACACATTGTTCCTATCATTCTTTCCGCCACTGGGATTATTCCACACTCGCTACACAAAAGCCTATCAACACTAAATTTAAACCCACACTTATACAAAACCTTACAGAAAGCCACAATTCTAAACACATGTCACATAGTAAGGAAATTCCTACACTCAAACATCAATACTCCCACGAGTGGATAACTTTCCCTCCCTCGCATTTGAGTCCCTTGGGCTTTGGCCCTCTTTTGGGTCCGCCTCTGGGATTGGCTTCCGGACTTGATCCGAGTTTGGTTTCCCCAAACAATGACAATAATAATAATAATAATTGCTCAAGATCGTTATTCTTTAATCTTATCACAGTCATTCGGAATGACATTGACCAGCGGGTGACTCCCACACGCATGTGTGCTGAAAGGGAGGGGAGGGGAAGAGATGGTCCCTTCTCTTCCCTATGGCATCCCTTCCCCATTGAAAATCTTAAATCAGAGCAGTGTTTTTCGTCCCACTGTGATGGGGGGTGGGTGAGTTTTCTCCTCTTTTTCTTGGGGAGGATGGTCCGGGTTTGGCTTGGTGGCCAGTGTTATCCAGATTGACTGTGGATATACAGTGGCAGCCATGCAAATAAGATCACCGGGGATCCTGATCTTTGATTGTGTATAGGTGCCTTAATATATAACCAAATTAAGAGCGGAAGGCACCAAAATGTAGGGCTGTTCAAAGATTTTGAGAATCCATTATATATGGATTGTTTGATTTCACACAGTTTTCGTAGAACAATTTAACATATCACCCCCTTTACTTTGAAATGGTCAACGAAATAAGATCAAACTAGCTAGACTATTGGAAATCAAAGACAATTTTACAAAATTCTAATTATCAATGAAAATTACATTAATATTTTGTACTCGTTCCAACTCCATTATGGATGAGGGGTTATGTTCACGCACCTTCACTTTCACGTCATGCCACAAGTTCTCGATAGGGTTTAGACCTGGACTTTGTGCTGGCCAAGCCAGAATCTTCACCTTGTTCTTCTGAAGTCACTGCTTGGTAACTCTGCATGTATGCTTAAGGTCGTTATCTTGTTGCAGGATCCAATTTCACCCAAGATGACTCTTTGCATATGGTTTTAAGACATTCTCCAAGATCTCAACAAAACGAACGCCATTCATTGTACCCTCTCTGTGGTAAATGGGACCAACCCCCAATCTTCGAAAGCCAGCCTAGACCATGATTGAACCTCCGCCAAACTTCATCGTGGCTTGAGTGCACCGAGGGTCTAATTCTTCTCCAGGACGTCTTCGTATATACCTTTTACCATCAGATCCAAACCGATTGAACTTAGATTCATCAGTAAACAGTACTTTAGCCCATTCTTCAGCATCCCAGGTCACATGCTCCTTAGCAAACGCCAATCGTGCTTGGCGGTTTTTCTTGGACACTAGTGGTTTCTTGCGTGCGACGCATCCATTTAAACCAGCTTCTTGCAGGCATCTTCAGACAGTTTTAACACTTAAATGAAACTGTGGATTTGCCTGTAGCTCCTTATGAATATCTGCTGCAGTCTTCTTGCGGTCACCTTCAGACATTCGTCGTATTGCAAGATCGATGTGACGAGTGCTTTTCCGTTTAGGTGCTTTCCGAATTACGTTAGCAGCTACCCCATATTCCTTTATGTGCTTAATCGCATTATAAAGAGCACCATATGACATACTCAGCTGATGTGCAATGTCTCTGATAGACATCCCATTACTTCTCAATGCATTAACACTACTGCGCTGCAACGGTGTGGTATGCTTAGCTCTACCCATCCTACAAGCTCACAGAAAGCAACTTTAAAATGTTAAGGACATTTTAAAACTATATGCAACCATATGTAGATGAATGTGTTGTAAAAAAGCTTAAAATGAACAACCTTTAGGTGCTTATCAGCAGTGATCTTATTTCTATGTCCTCCTTCAAACAGCAGTGTTTATGGACTAAACAATCCTACTGAAAATGAAATATTCCACACACTTCACTTACATAAGATTTTAACTACTAGAAAGTCTGTCTACCCTCTGACATGAAATGGTTTAATTCAATGGTCCATTCCGATTTTTTAAGGGTCTCGAAGTTTAGATGGAGTGATGATCTTATTTGCATGGCCACCACTGTATATTAACTTTATTCTTTTATTATTATTATTATTATTATTTATTTATTTATTTATTTATTTATTTATTTATATTTAAATTATTTTAATTAATTTTATTTTGTTTTGAATGTAAAGTTTGTTTACTTTTTCACCTTTTGTGTTGGCCGGACGGAGGGTCTGCTGGATTCTGATTGGCTAACGTTGTACCATGTGTTTGAACTATGGCCATGTGCTCTTGTATCACTTGATTTACTTTGCCCGTGATGATGACGTAACGTCGAAATGTGTAGGCTCTTATTAAAGTTTTCCATTATTACTAAATCTAGACCCATATCTCATCTATATTATTTAGCACTTGAAATACCTTTTTTTTTGTCAGTGCTTTCAGGACTGTTGCATTTTTGTATTTTTTCTCAGTCATCATTAGAAGACCATCTTTTAACCATCATGGGAGAATGAATACTCACTTGTTTTTGTGTAAAAAAAGTATTATTTCTATGTTGTATTATGCCATTCCACTTGTTATGAAAAAAGGTCATCATGAATATCAGGACTAATTTGTGTGCACCTGGTTAGATGTTGTGATTAGAGCATGCAATTTTGCTTAATGAGACTTTGCATATCTATATGTATATTTGCTGATGTATCAATTTACACAAGGAAATCGCCAATTAAACAGCCACAATTTGGACCCACCTGTAGTGCAGTGGTACCAGATCTTGTAGAGAGACTAATCAATACATGAAATACATAAAGAATTCCATGAAAAATGTCTTTTATTGCAAACGTCACTAATGGGGGGAAATGTGGCACTTTGCAATACAAGAGAGTTACAAATGAATAACAAAAGCAAAAATGAATGGAAACACGATGTTTTATTCAGCATAATCAATCACCCTCCACCCTCATAAAGACTGCTGAACATACAAAAAGCATTCAAAAAATAATGCAACATACCGGTAATTTATTTCTCTGAAAGTATGGAACATACAATTTTGCAACTCTGGCATTGCATTACTACAACTGTCAATTAAAAGTCTCCTTGCTTTATGTCAATGTTTCAGAAGAGCGTTTATTCCCTTTGGTATCTTTCTTAGTCTTCCCCATGCAAACACTTTTTTCACAGTGCAAACAACATCGTCATTGGACTCAAATTGGATCCCTTGGAGTACATTTTTTTTAGGGCGAAACATGTGGAATTCCAATGGTTGCCAAGTTAGGATTATAGGGTGGTTGAGGCAATTTGAGTTGCAGACAGATGTGGGATCTTGCATTGTCATCTTAAGCAGCATGTTGCACAGGTTGTTCAGCAAGTGAAGGTAAATGCTTCTTTAGCCATTGCAGCATAGTGACAAAGGCATCTGAGTTAATGGTGTATCCTTTAGCTGTCACATCCAACAACATAACATCTTGCTTGTGCCATGTATCTTGACCATATATCTTGCCTATGAATGAAACCAATTTGACTTTTTTTTCTTTCGTGATGAATGGGTATGGGCTGTTGCATGGATGGGTATGAATGGGTATGGGCTGTTGCATGAATGGGTATGGACTTTTTTTTCATTGACTGTTGCTTTATTTTGGGCTTGGAGTGGTGAATCCAAGTTTCATCGGCAGTGATGATATAGGATAAAAAGTCATCCCCTTCACACTTGTACCATAGTAACAGTTCAGACAAAATGGTTTTCTTTGCTTAATTTTGTTCATGCTTGAGCTCTTTGGGGATCCATTTTGCACACTCTTTAGAATACCCAAATTCATCAATGAAGTGGTGAATACTCCCTACACTGGTGGACAAGTTTTCACTGAACAGTCAGACTGTGATGCGTCGATTCTTCAAAATCAGCTCATCAATGCGCTTCACATTTTGTCCATCCATTAACAGTGCTTCATTTGACAGCAGCAGTCCCATGCACATTACATAACCATTTATTGATGTTCCTCATACTTTTTCTCTTTCGGAAACAAGAAATTTGATCACAGCATGCAGTTTGTAAAATGTGTCACTGACATTTGCCATTTTAACAATTTATCATGCTCTACCTACTGGCGGAGCTGGCAACTTTGTAGAAGGTGAAAATAAATTGTGCTGCATTACTTTTTGAACACACTTTATGAAATAGCTTCTTGATTAGTGTGTTGAGGAAACTTAAAACACTTGGAGAGCAGAAGTTGTCTTCAGAATAAGGTCTTTCTGAACTTGCATTTATAGCCCAAATCCCTAGCATCATAGTAGCCAATGATTAGCATGGAAGCTTTTAACTGCCTTTTATGTTAATTATGGTATTACCAATATATGTTACAGCAGTATCATACCTTATTTCTTTTTGTTGACAATGTTTGGAATTACAGAATTTTTTTGGAATCATTAGTATCACCATCATCTTGATTCTATTCAAATAGCACTACAGATGGCTCCAACTTTTATTGGTCTAATTAAAAACACCCTTTATTTTTCAGCAAATGTAAGGAACCTGCCCTGGTTGTAATGAACTGCATGATATTTTGTTTGTGGAAGCAGTTTTTTTTAGTATTTTCAGCTTTTTATATTTGGGTCATTCCATGTCAAATGGACCATGGGTTAACTTGACCACCTTTAAATTTCATGGAATTTTTTGAGAAAGTTCTCCAAGTCTTAGGACAATGTTTTGCCAAATTTTAGTTCATTATCTCCTTTACTTGATTTTCTGCAGTTTACCAAAGATAGGATACTCTTCTTCATGAAAAAGTCTCAACTTTGCTTTGCTATTATGCTAATACAAATACAGCTATGGGTCTAAACAGTATTATATTTGTGATCTTGATCAACTTTTTTTCCTGTCCTTTAGATGAAACTATGTGATTCTATATAAACAAAAGGTGCTTGATTCATATATCAAAACCAAAATGGTTTATCACGTACAGTTTTGTAGGAGACCCACTTCTCAGAGAAATGTAACAGAGTCTTGATTATCGAAAATACAAATGCTCAAATGATTTTTTTGGCTGTTTCCTCTTGTAGGCATCTGTTGGTGTGTGTCCCTGACAACGACCAGCAATATTCAGCTAGCATACTTCCATTCCATCGTTAAGCTCTGCCTGTGTGATTTCATGAGGTAGATGGTTGAAAGTCAGAACCGTGATGATTTGGGCCATCAGAGGTGTCTTCCTCTGAATCAACAGTATATCTATCTGGAGCTGTAGGTTTAGGAAGATCTTCATAATGAGGAACTGGTCACATAGCACTTCTATATGTGCTACAATATGCAGGGTGATCCAAACTTATCCAGCATAATTGTTTAGGAACATTGTATGGTTCAAATGGAACAAAAAATGTCCTATAAACATTATATCTAGTTTCAATCGTGTGTGAGATATCGACGTTTGTCTATTTTCTTGTAGAATTGTTAAAGCAAATAAATAAAACACTAGAGAGTGCAGATCACTGACAGAACATCACATTGAACTACAAAACAAAACTAAAATGATATAAGGAATAAGAACAAGAAGTAAGTAACAAATCAGTGTTGAAGAAGCCCCTCAAAATGGTGGCCCCCAGCTCCAATGCACTGGTTACATGTTTGGACAACTGAGCTGGTAGCTGCCACAATCTGGTCAGGTGTAATTGCTCGACCGCAAGCTTGAATGGATGCAATGAGCTCATCTTTGGTGGTGGGCAGATTGCTGTAGACCTCCTCCTTCAGTGTTCCCCACAGAAAAAAATCTAATGGGGTGAGGTCTGGTGACCTAGGAGGCTAAGCCACTGGACCACCTCTACCGATTCATCTGTCCGGATAATTGACATTCAACCAGTCTCGCTCTCCTCTACCAAAGTGGGTTGGGCATCACTCCAACTGCAATCGGAGGTTTCTTCGTACATAAAAGAAAATAGACAAGTGTCGATATCTCACACACGATCGAAACTAGATGTAATGTGAACAATACAATGTTCCTAAACAATTATGCTGGAAAGTTTGGGTCACCCTGTAGATATGTAAAAAGCTAAAATGTGGATTTTTTTTGGAAAATGGTGCATGATAAACAAGAAGTAATTACAGATTCATTATTTTCAGCCAAAAATATACAAGAAACACATTTTTTCATCTAAAGACATTTTTCATGTTGTACAGTGTTAATCGCATTTGCTAGCTCCCTTCCTTGCCTATTTTTAACTTACTTTGCAAAAAAATAATAGTGCCCTTTAAAAAGCTCAACTTTAATCCCATATAGTTTTGGTTAATTGAATTTGCTCATTGAATCAAAACTTAGTGGTCTGAAGCAGGCCATAGCTACCTATAAGAACCCCCTAATATGATATTCGCATGTTCTTACATACACATGGAAAAGTACACATATTCTTGCATACTGTAGAAAATTTTTAAGGTAGTCAAAAATTTTACTTCATACAGGGAATTCGAAATGAATGGTACAAAAATAAAACATACCAATAACTGCTACAATGAATTTATTTCACAAAAACCGAAATAACATAAAAGGTAAACTCTCTAAGTTTCATTTGGCAACACTGAAAAGCCTGTCATTTCCAAACTGTTCACTAGAGGCACTGTTAATCGAATGGTGGGGTAAATGAAACAAAAACTTATGGCCCGATTTGCTTCCTCAATAAGACGCCCATCAATCCGTCGAAATTATCAAAACAACTGTGTTTCTCTTGCTAGTATAAATTGGTGGGCCCATGTGCAGCAAGCTCCAATCCCTGCTTCTTTTAAAAGAAATTTAAAGCCCTTTCTTAATACATTCAGCCACTCATCTTCCCTCTAATTCCAACCTTAAATAACTTTTTTTTGCCAATTTATTACAATTGAGATTCTATCAATTTATATATATACAATTGTGACAATTTTTGATGATAATTAAATTTATCTCATTTACTTACTAATTATAAATCTTAATGTTACCTTATAATGTATTATAAAATACATACTTAATTATATTGAAATTTTTAAAAGCTTTCTTACCATAGTTATTACCTATATATCTAAATGATGATTTGTGACTTTATGATATATTATTATATATTGATGAAATTAAACAATCTTACACTACTAACAACTGACACTAATCCCTAATTATTATGTATTATATAATTTTTTAAATTTCACTATGTACTTATTATGATATTTAAGACCTAACTTGTTGGTTTATTACCATACTGGTCTTAGACGAGCTCCGATGTATTATACCTAACTAATAAATAAATAAATAAATAAATAAATAAATACTAGGAACACACAGAAACTTCATTTTGAGGAGTAATTGTTGTTCAGAAACGTTTCTTGACCAAATTAGCAAGTTCAATAAAAAATTATGTGGGGTTAACATTGAACTTTATTAAGTGAGTAATGTTTTTTTTTGTTTTGTTTTTTTTTGCAAAATTTCATCCAAAAACAGGATATTTCCTGTTCTTTTAACAGGAAAACAGGAAGCTAGCCAAAATATGATATTGATTTAGTGATTTATGATAAAAAGTTGGCCTAGAGCACATAGTGCCTCAAAGCTCCCTCCATATTGTACAATTTTAAGCCAGAGTTGGTATTCTTTCACTAACATGCAAACAGAAAATTACCTCTGAAACTAAAATTTGGCAAAACATAATCTAACCATAAAAGACCCTGGGGAACGTAACTTATAAGCATTGAAATTTGGAGATGATTGAACGGGGAAGATCTCCAAACTGATCCACTTGACGTGGAATAACACATTCCCCGTGGAATGATTTGGAACTTTCAATTAATATTTTCCTTCATTGCAAAAATACAGAAAAAATAATTTTCACTCAGATAAGTGATTACTGAAAAATTTCATGGTATTTACCTTTGTACATGGAGTAGGTTCTCCTTGGCTTCCTTCTATACTGTTTTTCTGCATTTCTTCATACATCTTATGAAAAAAGATGGAAAATTCACAATGCTCATCAGTTTTGATTTACCATAGCACTAAATGAAGTTTTTTAAAACTTTTCATGTTAGTTTGGAAAAAAATTCTTAATTTTCTTTTCTTTCATCTTTCTTAATTTAACCAGTTTTAAACAATACAATTGAAAATCCAGTAGATGATATTAAGCCAGATCATTATTGTGACCTCCCAAAATATTGGGATTTGTTTTAAGATAGCACACTGACAAGTAAAAATATCATTTCTGCCTTCACATCTGCATTTGGGAGCATCTTTCTCAAATTTTACTTTGTAAAAGTTGAAGATTTTGAAAAGGAAATGTTGCAGATTAATTCTTCTGCAGCATTTCAGATAGGCTTATATCCACTAAAAATTTCATTACCTTTTTCTGCAGAAAACAGATTCACTCCACAATCTTTAAAAATAAGAAGCAAATGTTTCATATTTTTTCAACAAAATTTGGAAAAGACATTCTCAAAACAGAGTTGATTTATTTTTGTTGACCTGTATAGTAAATTTTTAAACAATGTACATAAAGCTTAAAGATAAATTCTATGGTCAACTAAAACTTTCATTAAAACAAAAGATGAATGTATCAATAATCACTTAGCATATATAAAAAATTTCAATTGAACTCCCCACCTGCGATTGAGACAGACACCATTTTCCATCCATTCATTGTGACATCACAAGTTAACAAAGAGTGCGAAGGAGCTATGGAATCACGAATTGCAGTCCGGAGTTGCTATCCGAGTGTGTTTTGTACGCACTCCAATACAGAAGAATTTGAATGTATTCTGCATGGAAAACAGGTTATCAAAATCTTTTGGTTTTGCAGTTGTTAGAATCTAAAGTGTTTCTCTCAACAATGAGATTCCCAGAAGTTCTCATGGCAGGAAACGATGTCATGTTTCACTAATTTCTTCAAGAGTAGAGAGAAAAGGACAAGAGAGCAAATTTTCAATGTTTGGACACATTTTTCTTGGGTAAACTCGAAAAATTTTGATTGAGACCTACTTTATCCCCTTGATTAATGTTATGATTAAAAAAAAAAAATAATAAAGTCGAATTTTTCTGTAGAATTTATTTTTAATTTTCAGATAAATGTTTATAGTGGAACTTTCTAAAAGATTTTCATAATAAACAAAATTTACTTTTTACAGAATATACATTTTATTAAATTTGCCTTTCAAATTGTTTAACATCCTTATTAACTAGTTTTCTATTGGCCAATAGATATATGAGGGTAAGCCAATAAACTGGTCTCAAAAATGGATGAAGAAAACAGTACTCAGTGATTGCCTGAAATTTATTTCACTTTTCAACATAATCACTCTATACATCCAGACACTTATTTTGTCACTTTACAAGCCCTTGAACACCACAGAATGGAAGTTTTGTGGCTGCTGTCACAGCCAGCAAGTGCCTCTTGCACTATAGTTGCTTCATTAATCACCCACGAGAGCAATCTATAACCGGGTTTATGGATGAAAAGATTCCACCATTCAATTTGCAATAACGTCTCCAAGTTTGCGAGAATGATTGTAACTGATTTGTAATGGAAAGTCTGCTTGCTTTCAACACATGCTGTCACAAAATCGATTGTAGTAAATCAGCCTTTATCACTAATTTGTAATTAACACTGACTTCTATTTCCTAAGCATTTGGCTATGAAATGTTGATGGCATTCTTTGCATTTTTGACACCAAACAACGTACAATTCCTGACCCACATCAATGGCCAATATGAAATGAAGAAGAACAAAGCAATAGGTGTAGATGATATACCTGTAGAGTTTTTTAGGTTATGAATGATACTGGAATTAAAGAGTTCGGTCCATACATTTTTTTGCATTCCCGTGTAAATGGCCATCACAGCAGCGTAATTTCATGCACTCAGTTCTGCCAGTGTTGTTTGCAATGGGGTTGTTTAAACCAGGTCCTTAACGTATTCCCAAAGGAAGAATTCACAAGGAATTAAATCAAGTGAAGGAAGGGGGAGGGTGCAAGGCATTTACATGGACAACCAGTATCCTTAAGCTGCTGATACCACTGCAAAATCTGCTGTTTACATGGTCACTGTTTTCTGTCCACTTTTTGAATGCAATAACCAATACACCAGGGCCGTTCCCGGGGGAGGGGGGGTTGCAGCCCCTCCCCCTGAAAATTGGCCACCATGTCAACTAAATCTGTTACATGGGGGACCTACCCCACCACGCAGGATTGGCTCAACCCCCCCCTCAGCCACCTCCCCCCCAAAAAATTCTGGATATGGCCCTGCAACACACACAAACTCTTTTCTCTTTTTTTTGATGCCATTTTGTAAAGGCAATGCACTTATTCAGCTAACTGATTTATCAAGATATAAACATTGGTGTGTGTAATACAGTGTTGGACAAAACTTTGGCCGAATGGAACTTTTCATCTTTTTTTTATTTTAACACATCTCACAGAAAATGTGCCAGAAACTAATTGATTCTATGCACAAGAGATGTGTAGACGTAATAAAAAATAAGGGCAAAGGCATACGCTATTAAGATTTTTTTTGTTAACATTTTTTATGTTGTTTTGTGACACGTAAAACAAGTCGGCCAAAGGTATGTCCATCATGATTTTGATATTTTTTTTTATAATAACTAAGATTTGTATTTTTTTTCATAATTATTGTAGAGCAAATGTTTATTTATTTATATTGTACCAAACTGATTAGTTTTTCAAAATTTAAGAAGTGTTAAAATAAAAAAAAGATGAAAAGTTCCATTCGGCCAAAGTTTTGTCCAACACTGTACTTTGGAAAATAAAGTGTTTTGAAATTGGATGAATCATTTGTAGTAACTCTGTATAAGCTATTAGCATTGTTATTACTTACTTTAATTCGTTTCAGTATAGGTATAGTTGAGTTTGAGTTTAGTATATTCACTAATGATTCTGATGGACATAATGCATCTACCACATCATCTTTCTGGAATAAAAAAAAACAAGATATTGCATTCTTTTTGCATACTTTAAATAGTTTACTGTTAAATGTAATGATATAACTAAAATAAAACATACCAGTTTCAAATTATTACAGTGCCAAAAAGAAAAAAGGAATTTTATGACATTATATTTTTTACATACATAGTTAATATTATACAAGTTCAAAATCTTAAATTTAACTTTAAGTATACTGATCAGCCAAACATTATGACCACCATCTTAATACTCTATTGCTTCACATTTGGCATAGAAAACAGCTGTACATGTCACGGCATGGATTCTACAATTCCTTGGAAAGTGTCTGGGGGAAGATTGTGCTAGATTGCAAGTAGAAGTAGCTGGTGCGCTCTGAACTGGCATTCCATGTTTTCCAGCAAGTTAAAAGGCCAGGCCAGTAATTGGAATTCATCAGCATGTTCCCTCAAACCACTGTAGGACAATTTTGGCTTTGTGACAAGAAGCATTGTCCTGCTTGAAGACTCCTTCTCCAGTGGGGACAACAGAAGCCATGATAGGGTATAACTGGTCAACAAGGATGTTCACATAGTCCACAGCTTTCATAGTATGTTCTACAAAAACCAAACATAATATTTTCATCACTGGCTTGTTTGCATCCCACTGAACAAAAAGATTAACAGCAAGCCCAAAAAACAGCCATTGACATTGACGTGATGCAAAATACTTTGTGATTTATCGGACTAAGTAACTTTTCTCATTATTTCATGGTCTAAGCATGATGTCCATGGGTCCACTGTAGTTTTAAACATTAATGATGCTGTGTTGACATTAGTACACAGGGGGGGGGGGGGGGAATCTGCTGCAGAGTTGTACTAGAACCGGACTTGTATTTGGCTTGAGTTTAGCCACCAGCAGCTGCCTACTTGTCTTCATCAAGTAGGACAGTCTCTGACATCCATATTCATTGATTAGATGTAGATGTCCAATGCCTAGCATCTAATACCAGTTGCACCTTCTTTCTTCCACTTTTCTTAGGCAAACCCAGATGAGCCATGCAGTTCTGAAGATGGTTTGTCCCAAGCCTTTGGGCCATCACAAACTGGCCTTTTTAAAATGCTTAAATCAGTAGCCTTCCCCATTGCATACACCACCTAGTTGACAAATTGATGTCTCACCATCCCCAGCAGCCAAAAAATACCATTTGCACCTTAACATGTGCCTTTTACTTCATTCTGGCAAGTGCAATCTCAAAGGTAGTCATAATGTTTTAGCTGATCAATTTATATTTTAAATACGTGTATATTATTGTATTTTATTTAAAAAGTTTGGATTAAATTTAAGTACAGATATATAAATTGTATTATTTACTTACCTCCTTTTTAAAATGACTCCACGGGCAATGTATTGCTCTCCGAAAACGAAGACTTTTATACCTTTCTTTTGTCTAAAATTATAAAACAATTAAAATCACTTTTGAATATTTTGTATATACAAGGAAGATCCCTTATTTTAAGCCTATGGTCTATTCTTGGAACTGTACCAAGGTTTACACTCAACAGACAATTTATTAAAAGCCCATCTAAAATGTGTTGATCCTCTGTGAGTCTGCAGAGCCCAGGTGCTTAAAACATTCTACAGGGTTAGTGGCTCAGGTCACTTGGAAGGCAGTTGTATGGTAGTAGTCGATTCTGGCTCTGTATGTCAGAACACCCATTCCAAATTTGCCCCAAAGACTTTCGAATGGGATTGAGACAAGGTGACTCTGCAGTCAAATGATCACTGCAAACTCTGTTATGCATTCTCTTAACCAGTAGCTGACAATTTGGGCCTTATGACATGGAGCACTGTCCCATCATGCTGGGGAACATAGTGATCATATAGGTATGCATTTGTCAGTGATGATGTTTGAGTATTTGACATCAGTTAGGCATTGATCATTTCTGATTACGGAATCAAGGCAATGACAATACATTACTGCCACTGGCCTAGAGTGTTGATATCACTCTTAAGCAGTTGATGCCAGATTCTAACACACCTCTTTTTGCAGATCAGATAGAATCAGAACTCATAAGATCCAGCATCCATAATTTTGATGGCCAGGTGACATGGGGTTGTTCTGATAGGACTCCTAAGGAGTAGAACCCAACAAGAGCATCCATTGAAGTTTAATGAGGACTTTTAGTATGACGGTTGTTCAAGAATTTTTGCCTCCTGGTCCGTAACTTTTTTATTTGTTAACCGATTTTCAAAATTCTTTTTTTATCTGATACTTACATTTATCTTGTATGTAATGTACTATTCACTTTTTGACATAGTCCCTATCCCTTTCCATGCATTGCGCCAATGCATGACTAGTTGGGTGAACCCGTCGGAGAGGAATTCTGGGGTTTCGTCAACACCAGGATTGAATGGCAGCTTTGGACCCTATTCTGTGGCACGATAACACCCACCCACACCAGAGGCATTGCAGCGCCTACAGTTCAAAGATGAAAAACTGCAGTTCAAAAATGAAAGACTTTGCATCTTGTGAATTTCACCACTTCCTAAAGAAGAAAGAGCACCCTAAGGGACATGAGTTGCATTCTGACGATGAGATGAAAGACGCCATTCAATCCTCATGTCGACAACTACCCCAGAATTGTTCTCCGACAGGTTCACCCAACTAGTCACATGTTGGCGCAATGCAAGGAAAGGGATAGGGACTATGTCGAAAAGTGACTAGTGTATTACGTAGAGGATAAATGTAAGTATCAGATACAAAAAGAATTTTGAAAATCGGTTAACAAATAAAAAAAGTTACGGACCAGGAGGCAAAAATTCTTGCACAACCCTTGTACATTATGATGAAAGTAATCTTTCCGACTGGTTTTGGCGTTTATTCCTGGGTTTTTCAGGGCAAATGAAGGGCATCTATTATTATAACTTCCAAGAGGGAGCTACATCCTCCATCCCACCATTTTTGATCAGCTTTACCATACAGATTGGGGTACAATAAGAAATAGCTCGTGTAAAAGGGTTCAGGTCATTACACCTTTAGTTTTTAAAAACTCGAGATCAAGGGAATTAGTGATTTAAGTGCACTGCTTATACAGAGTGACTCAAAAGTCTGTACCCTCCCCCAAAAAATTTCAAAACAAGTGGAGATACCAGGGTAGCCCAGAAAGTTATGTACCACAGCTTTTTCTCCATCCCCAACAATGGTACGAATGCGAAACAACTTGAGATATGCATTCTTTGAAGTTTTCGGAGTGCGCGTGCAAACTTTCTGTTTCTTCTGACAGATAGTGTATGTGCAGCAGTGGAACAACATGGTATCTGTAAGTGATGTACGTTACAAGCAGTGTGTCGTCATTGAATTTCTCACTGTGGAGCAAGAAACGTTTGGAAACATTCACAAACGTTTATGTGCAGTTTATGGAGCATCAGCAGTCAACAGAAGTATGGTTAGTCGCTGTGCACAGAGGGCGAGGCCATCAGAAAGCGGTTCGGCGGAGCTCCAAGATTTGTTGCGGTCGGGGCGGTCATCCTTGGCTGTCACACCTGAGAAGATTCAGCGTGCTGATGCGCTCATTCATCAGGACCAACACAAAATGACTAGGCAGTTGTTGCTGGAGCTGTCAATCAGCAAAGGAAGTGTGGGTAAAATCATCCGTGCTCTTGATTACAAAAAAACGTGCTCACGATGGATTCCGCGCTGTCTTACAGAAGAACACAAAGCTCTGAGAAAAAACATTTCTTCTGAGTTGCTGCAACGTTTTGAAGCTGAGGGGGAAGCCTTCTTGTCCCAGATTGTGACAGCTGATGAAACCTGGGAGCATCATTTTGAGCCCAAAACAAAACGACAATCGATGGAATGGCGTCATCTGCACTCTCCACAGAAGAAAAAATTCAAAGCAACTGCTTCTGCTGGTAAAGTCATAATCACTGTGGTTTTGGACTATGATGGTGGCATGCTCACTGATGAGATGCCGGGAGCAGCACCATTAGTTCTGAGGCATATGTGGATTCTGAGGCATATTCTGATATGTCAGATGAATACAAATGCAAATATATTCATTTGAATTCGTTTTGAACTTGACTTTATGATCAGTTCCTGTCAATTTCACTTCTTTTGTAATTATCTTATATTCAATTTTATTATGCGTTCTTTTTTCTTGTTTACATTTTTATGCATTCAGTCTTAAAATATAATTAAGCCTATCTCTCGTTGTTCCGACCCGCTAAGTTTCAGGGCGTCATTTGTATCGTGTGCAAAAGAAAGAAACGAAAGTTTCTCATGAACTTTTCTTATCCTTGGTGCGGTCGAGGGCAATGATTGGCCGGTTTGAAGCTTTCCCGCGCAACGAGCGCTGTTTATAAAAAGGGGAAAAGCGGAACTCTCTCTCTCTCTCTCTCTGTGTTTTTTGTTCTCATCTCTCTCGCACGTGTGCACTCCTTCGTGGGAGGTCTCTCAACTGAGTCCTGTCACTATGATTCCTATGTCAAAGGTGCTCTTTCAATAATGATTCCAATGCAAAGTAGCATATTTGATTTCTCAATTATCTATGATGAACAATTGTGAATATCGAATGATTCGACGTGAACGTTTCACTTAAAACGACGCACGCATGGAACTGTTGCTGTTGAATGGCGAAATCGAAACCAAAGCATCGGAGCTTTGGCGACATTGAAAATCAAACTAGGCAGATCAACCAGGTTTCAAAGGCATTGAACAAATGTAAATGAAAGCGGTTCAACCGGGTGACAATTGTCCACGACATGGTGCAAGGATCAACCAGGTCTCTTGCGAGTGATTAAGCTGAGAGCGAGCTGTTGAATCCATGAGGTAACAGCGGTGGTAGCCATGGGGTGGAAGAGCAGCGACGGCCAGGTTCTACTAAAGGAGAAGCGGATCGGATCAAGATCTCAACGGTTGACAAAAGCAACACCACAGCAAGTTCATCAGGTTCCTTAACATACTGTCTAGAGGTGTGACAGCATAATACACAGATAAGTGATAAGTGAACATATGTTTCCTGTTTACAATTAAAATGAGCTCACTTCGATTCTGTAAGAGAGAGAACATAGAACTTAAATTGAATTATTGCATTTGCGCGTTTAAATGATAGTCTTGGGAAAGCTTTTAAATAAGTATAGTCAATTATCATAAAATTTCAATTCTCGGAAACTCAGAGGTATTGCGAATTGTTTACATGCTATTTTCATATATATTTGACTAACAATCTAAATTTGCTGAATTGAATCTTTGAATAAATAAAACGATACAATTTGAATCATCATAATTGATTGTTTTCTTTCTTAAAATAATTAGTTCCAGTCTTTAAATTACGATGTATTTATTTGTTATAACTGATCATAAAGGATATTGATACTGCAGTAGTTAAATAATTAAATGATAAGAATAAGTAAGAAAGATTATTGCGGGCACAACACATAAAAAAAATAAATTTGAGAAACTGAGAAAAGTAAGTCTATTACCTGGGTGGGACTGTTAACGTGACGTAGCCTCAGGGAAGTGAACATAGACTTAGAAAATCTTCATAAGTGATACTAATAAGAGAATTTAGACTAAGCCTCTGTTACATGGGTGTATTGTAACTGTTATCTCATAAGTATTCAATGATTGTTTTTGCTGTGGAGGAGTGTGTTTGGGCAATATCATAAATTGTGAAACCCCAACTATACACCTATACCTCGTTATACGTACTGATTGGTTCCAAAACTTGGTACGTAACTCGAATATCCGTATAACGAATACGTACTTTTCAGGGTCAGTAGAAAAGTCGAGGCAATGGAAAAACGTGAGACGTTTTATTATGTAGCTCTCATCAGAGGTCACTACTGTACTTTTTTAAAAATAAATTTCCGTGATAACGCTTTGACAATGCACATCAATGATTTTCGTGATAACGCTTTGACAATGCACATCAATGATTTTGATACAAAATATACACAAAGTAAATTGAATCTGTTTCAGTGTTTTTTTATGAAATAATACAGCAAATTAGTATTTATTTTTTATAGTCTTTAGTTTATTATTTTTATTTCTTCATAAACATAATAATACACATGAAACAAAAATCGAAAATATATAGCCTAAATTAATTTATTAGAGTGGAAATAATGACGACGTACTTGACGAGGTCATAGTGCTGGCGCTGATGATCAGTGTATTTCCACTCTACTCTTTATTTAATCTCGTGTGACGAAATATTGGGTACGTAAAACGAATTCGTGCCATAATTTGAAAAGTACGTAAATCGAAAAGTACGTACAACGAGCGTACGTATAACGAGGTATGGGTGTACTACTCATTGTTGCATAGCAAACAACACATTAACCAAACTCAAGAAGCGCTTCCAGCGACTTGGACGCCATAACAACCTAGCTGATTGTTTGCTTCAACACGATAACGCTTGCTCTTACACTAGTTTGAAGACATTGGAGCACATCACGAAACAGGGTTGGACAGTTACCATATTCACTCTAGAGCCCTGACCTAGTGCCCTCAGACTTTTACTTGTTTGGGCCATTGAAGAATGGCATTTGTGGAAGACATTTTGAGGAAGAAAAAAAAGGTTTCACTGAGCAACCTGTAGGGCAGTGCAAAGTTCAGCATCTAAGAGGAAATCAATTTGTCAGGAATGAGCGGGGATGCTCGAACTGAGGGACAGTGACGCTGGGCAGTGGACCACTTCAGTGGAATCAGTGACAAGCGATTGATTATCATAAAGGTGAAAACAACCTCCAAAGACAATGCCACTGCACAGTAGCATTTTCAGACATCAACAGTGAGCATGGAGGGGACAACCGAGTGTCCAACCAAAACGCCGTCAGTGTGCGAGCCATCAAAATACAATATACTCTTAAGTAATCAAACTGTCATCAATATGAGTAAATGCAGTGTGCAAGCTGGAACGTACTCAACTATGGAATAGGCTAACTGTAAGTACGGAGAATTTATAAAGAAATAACTACACCTGAAATAGAGCTCTTAAACGTGTTTAAGAGAGTGAAGTTTGCTATTGAAACTTTGAGAGTTTACCTTTCAATGGTAACACAAAGAGCCAAAACCGCTTTTCCACAACAAAATATTTAAATGAGTCTTGTTGAAAAATGGACGCGTAGCATCCGAAATACGTATCCAGGCGTATAAATATTTTGTTGTGGAAAAGCGGCTTTGGCTCTTTGTGTTACCATTGATGTTATTTATCCACAGTTAAGGTAATTTGGTTTTTATTTTGTTATATACTTAAAGTTTACCTTTCATTTAATATCCATCTTTTTTAAATATCTTGATTATGCTGGTCATCGCTATATTTTCTTTTTGCACGTTTCATTTTGAATAATCCTGTATTATTTAATGTTATTGCCATAAAGCATTATTCATTAATTAGTCTGTAAGTATTTGAAATACAAGTAAAATTTTCTGTGACAATAATGGTCGGGTGATCATTTTGCTTAAATATAATATCACTCATAAAATCAGACAGGAATCAGAGCATTACTTACTACTGATGCCAGGTATAAGTAATACCTTGTTTCCAGTTCGTTTCTGATTAGTTGAACGAGTTTTATTCACTTACACATGCGCCGGTTTCCTTTTTCTTTTGTGCCGGGCACTATAGTATAAAAGTCTCTACCTCAAACAGCTCGGGAGCCTCTGGGAATTTGACGGAATTCAACGTTATTGCATATCACTGAACCTGGGGAATAATTCATCCACCTTTTGTCTTCTTTATGGTCAGATTTATAAATAGTTCAATTCTAGTGGATATTAATCTGAACAGGAGAACTTCGTGCTTGTGACAGGTCAAAATGCAATGATTGATTATTGTATTATTGATTTGTACGATCATAACAGTGTATGTTACTAGATAAATGGTGCGAGAGAGTATGGTCACATATTCAAACTTTTTTGGGTAAAATGACTGTATGATAAAGTGATGGTTTGATAACTGAAGGTAGGTTTCAAATTAGATAATGTTTTTCATCCTCAAATGCCTTTATTATCACACAGTATATGTTATTTTTATGAAACATTTTTATTAAAATTATAGATTCCTGAAAATGGCAAATTAAAAGCACAATATTTGCAAAAACCTGGAATGAATAATCAAGGGAAAAAAGAATGTGGATATGTTAACTGTAAGAAAAGAAATAGGGAATACACCAGATGATACTGATGTGTTACTCCCTATTCATCTGGTATTCATAGAGTATCATCTGGTGTGTTACTCCCTATTCTACCTGCTGAATGATGAGAGATTCGCCCTCGAAAAGTGCTTACACGATAAAGTTGTATTTTTTTTTTTATTTAGTGTTGTGGTTAAAGAGTCTTTCATTTCTTTTCTTACATGAAGCATTTTGTTCTTAACTTTATTTACTTGTAACTGCCTTTCAAAGAATATAAGTACTTTTTATAAAGGGTTGATGCAGTTAACAAAGAATGATTTTGATCTTCTTGAACGATTCCTTGCAACTACTATCATGAGTGACGCATATAATAAAAAAACACATGTACTGTAGAAAGTGTACACAATCAGCTGCAAAATTAAGCTTAAAATGGTGGCAAAATTGAACATTATTTTAGGAAGGGCACATATGAGCCCTTTCTGATACAAGCTTCAGTTATTCCCTAATAACTGGAAAGCGCAAAGAGCAAGATCTTGTCATAAGTAATGGTCCATCAGTAATGTTATTCAGAGAACCAAACAGCTTCCACCTCAGGACAGGTGTTGTAATGAAACATCAACCAGAAAGAGAACCCAGTCTACCCATAATACAGCCAATGTGAACAAAGTTCGAACTATGGCATCCTTAGAAAATGCACCTATATAGTGCCACATAGCCAAGAAGCTGAAAATGTCTTTAAGAAATGTTGGACATATCATTTTGAAACTGCAGTATCGGCATAAGGCTCATGATCATTGTCTGACAAATGGCATATCTATAAATACTTTCCAATACCAGAAAACTTTATGAATGATACTATGCACACAAAAGATGGCAATGGGTGGGCACCCCATAATTTCAAATTTTCCCATTTCTGGCTGCTCTTGTGCATAATTCTAAATAATCCTGCAGCTTGCCCACCCCTCCCCTAGATGAAGATTGGGTATACTTCAATGACACCACTAAGCCATGAGCTATTCTCTACCATAAAAGATGGCAAAGGATGGGCTCTTTCATCAACCAATTCAAGGAGAAATTTTCCAAAAGGTTGATGGTTGCAGCTGCATATTCTGCTCGTGGAAGCTAAGGTTGCACAAGGTGACTTCTAACATTAAAGTCAACTTGGCATATTTCTAATATATGGTAATGGACCCAATTACCATCAAGAAATTCCTCATCTCTACAGTAAAGATGCTCATTGAGTATACATCCACATGAATAAGATATCGAGCCATGTTCTTCACTAGCCTCTATGCGGAGAAAAAAATAGGAACCAGAATCAATGTGATCCCATTTTCATTCATCCCGGTTAAGTCCCCAGACAATTTACTTTTAGATTTCTGTGTCTTAGAACTCCTTAAACGAGAGCTTGAAAATTGTCAACCTACAATGCTGAGAAGCCTGCAGACAGTGTACAAAGAAGTGTGAACAAATATGCAGTGCTTCGCAGAAGTTTATTACAATGGAAAATGCCATGTTGGGCCATTATCCATATCAGAATATATCACTAAACAGATGGTGGGGGAACAGTACCTCGAAGAGATCAAATTATTCAAGTTTAAACGCCTCAACCCTTTGTAAAAAGAATCTTTATCTAAATTTTTATTACATTATACTCACTAAAAGAGGTAAAGAATTTTCTTCTTCTTCTTCTTCGTGAAAATCTCCTGAAATATGCTGAAAATATTTTTTTAATAAAATTATAAAATGATTTCATTTTTGAATGAATTTTAAAGGATATTTTTTGAATCTTCATCAAATTACATGATTATCTCTAAAAACAAGACTTAAAATTCATAAAAGAATTAAATATCAAAACTAAGGGAAATAAATTATATTTTAATATCCAGGGTTATATTTCCAATGTGACAAGCTGTGTGTTCTGAATATTCACAAAGCTGTGTGTTTGTTTGTTTGTTTGTTTGTTTTTTGCTTTTTCTTTTTTTTTTTTTTTTAATCTATTGAAATTTGATTCAACATCCAAAATAATTTTGATTTCTTGCTCTCCTTAATATTTTCTTCACAATAAGTTCTTATGTCTCTGACAAAGTTTTTTCATTTACCTAATTTAAGCTATTTTCCATTATTACGTGTATGTTATAATACAATTGCTCTTCTTTTTTTTGTTCTTATTTCGTCTGCCTGTTGAAGGAAGGCGGAGGAGAATGGAGCCGAAACGGCATTTTACAATTGCGTTGCCTTGGCAACAAGGGAAGTTCGTTGCGAGGATAACTTTGGAAGGGGGCATCACGCGATCAGTGGTTTCAAAGAACACACACACAAAATCGATGAATAAGAAGGGAAAAGACTAAGGCAGACGGGAGAGAACTTTGAAACTATCCTTTTATTTGAGGGAAGGGGAGGATCATCATCAATCAATCTGAAGTTTTTCTCGACGCAAATAATTGCGATTTGTGAATTGTGCGTTTTGCGATAAGTTCTATGTGGGATTATCGACCCGCAATCTTGCATTGCGATTCAAGGAACACCTTGACTCGTATAGAAAACGGGACCGTGTCTCCCACTATGCAAACCATCTCGCAGATTCCGGACACACTTTTAAGACAAAAGAAGAGGTTATGTCTGTCTTGCACATCTGTAATAAACCTGAAAAAACTGCTACCCTCGAAGCGATCGAAATATTTAAGGCCAAGAAGTCCACCCCACACTTGCTTCTCAATTGCCAGACGGACTTTAACGTGTTTTCTATACTTAGTTCTTTATCTGATCTACTATGATTTTCTCTCGTTTTCTTTATTTTATGTTTCTTCTGCAATTTGTAAGTTTCTTACCCCTTTATTTTATTATGTTTTTTTTTGTTTTTTGTTTTTTTTTTTTATGTTAATTCTCTTGTCTTCGGACAACCGGATATGTTCTCTTTTCGGTCCGCGTTAAACGCACCATCTCTGTATAACTTCTCTTTTGTGTATCTTAAAAAGTTTTGTATTTATTCTATTTTATTCTACTGGCCATTACGTCCTTTTTCTCATTGGCCCCCTTGCTTTTTATCCTATTGGTTCTTGTATGTATTTACGCTCATTGCTTGTACCACTGTTCTGTATATATAAAGGCTTGCATGCCTTTTGCTGTATATCCTTGACAAAGCCGGGAATAAATGGCGAAACTAGTTGGAACTCCTGATGTCCCTCTGTTATACTGTAAGGCCACCACCTGTTTAGCAAATAATTTATCAGTTTTTCTCGAAATGAGAGAGACAGATTTAAGAATGAGCTCTCGCAAAGGCACCAATGAGCGAGAAATCATGAATAGATGCAAGAAATCACAATGAGCGAGTCAACATGTGGAAGAGATGGAACATATGACGTCGGCATAGGCAGCACATTCTCTGATGGCACATCATAAGGTTCACGGCAGCAATCCAGGGAGTGTGGTGGGATATTTAACAGTTGTGGGAAAAAGACCAACAGCGACGGGAGGTGGATGCATGGTATTGGAGGAGAGTTTCGCCAGTGATTCTGTCCGGACTTTGACAGAATGGTCCAAGATTCATCGGTCTACAGAGGATCCAGTGACTAATAGAAGAAAAAATAAGTGTAATCGAACCTCAAGGGTGTGATCTGTAATTAATTGGGCCCACGCATTCTTTTTTTTTATTATTTTAGTGTGTGGAGACCTGATTAAATGGTTAAACTTGCATGACTTAAACTTTTAAACAAACAGAAAGGAACACTGAACTACATTTGTTGTAGATTAGTTTTAAGTTTAGAAAAGAGGAGCAATTTTCAATTAAAGGTTTTCACTAAATTTAAAATTCTTTTTTTTCTTTGGTACTAATATACACTGCCTGGCAAAAAAAAAAAAAAAAATCGCCGCTTAGATTTTAAATTGCAAATATTTAGCGCCACTGATTGGCTCGTTTACTGTACTGATTTGCGTATATAAAATAAAAGATGTTGTGTTATGTAGCTTATCACTTTCTAACCATGGCTGAAGGTGTTGCACGCAGTCGTGGAAGTGATGTCAATGCGTTTCAGAAGGGCCAAATTGGTCTCCATTAAGCCAAAAAATCAACAAAGGATATTGGTGATATTACTGGAATCAGATTAAGAACTGTCCAGCGCAATATAAAAACCTGGAAAGACAAAGGCAATTCTTCAACTTCGCGAAGTAAATATGGCCGGAAGAAAATTTTGACTGATCATGACCGGAGGTCACTGAAACGACTGGTGAAGTGTAATCATAAAAATCAACAGCAGAATTCAGGGCAATGTTTAAAAATGAAAGTAAAAACATTTCCAGTCGCTCAATACGACGTGAGCAGAAAGGAATGGGACTGGACAGGTGCGTGGCAATAAGGAAACCACATGTCAGTGAGATTAACTGAAAACAACTACTTCAGTTTGCAAGGGAGAATAAAGATTAGAGTGTAGAGCAGTAGGAAAAGGTCATGTGGTCCAATGAGTCAAGATTTAATCTGTTCCAGAGCGATGGAAAATTAGGGTCAGGAGGGAACCTACATGAAGCTATGGACCCCTCATGCCAAATATCCACCATCTTTGGCCTGTAGTAGAGGGGGTGTTGGTTGTAACCCCTCATTGGGTATACTCTCGATAGACCCTTGCAACGGTTGTGTGGGAAAATTCCTGGGCGTTGGCTACATCTGATATCGAGGCACCCATCTGTCTGACACCAACAATCATCTCTCGTTCAAATGAGGATAGGTCTTGGCATGCTGCCATTTCTGCAGCTAGTTTTGCTTACAATGATTGCTTGATATCAAGGAGTCCTGTGCACCTACATTCTGACAATGGAAACAGCAGGATCTGTCTCATTACAGACAGGGAACCTGATTGGAGGGGTGTGCCCTGATTTTTGGTGAGTGAGTGTATATCCTTGTTTAGGTCTAATATTGCTTCAAATGAGGGAGAGAGATGGGTCTTGATACAGCAATATTGGAAAATTTTATTTGGAGCCAAGGCATTTTGATTTACAATAGAATGTTACAAGATTACATAGACCATAATTCAAACACATGGAAATATGTTAGCCGATCAGGATATAGTGGAGACACTCCTCCTGATTGACTATCACAGAGGTTGAAAAGGATAATCGAGAACAAAACACAAAAAATAATTTTAAAAAATATAAACAATGTCAAACATAAACAGTCAAGTCACATTAATGTGACCACTTCCTTTTTGTGATGTGAGTTCTAAATAACCAATTGCAAAAAGCCAAATAAAGGAGTCAATTAAAAACGTGTTATCAGCAGCTTGGATGAGTATATACAGTGTTGTGTAGGCATTCGAAAAAATTTCAATTGTTGCACTACAAATTTATCAGATGTACAGAAAAGAATGGTTATTGACTTTCGAGCCAAGGGGGTGGCAGCATTTCAGAAACTGCGGGATATGTGAACTGTTCGTGTGCTGCTGTGGCAAAAGTGTAGTGCACATGGCAAAATGGCACTATAGAAAACAAGACATGGAAATTGTGATGCTCCACAAGCCATAGATGAAAGAAGGGAACAGCGGCTACAGCAGTGCATTTGGATGAATTGACTGTAAAACAAAACCCCCTGGTTTATAATTTCAGAGTCAAAGTATTTCACAAAAAATTTTATGAAAATTAATTTAAAAAAAATTACAAAGTAAAACCATTTATGATCTTTCATCCAAAAACATTTTACAGGGTGCGTGAGGACAGATACACGTCAAGAAAGAAAACAGATATAAGTCGAGATAATAACTTCATTATCAAAACATATCATGAGCATACACAAGAAACCTTCTTGTTATATGGCTATTCAATGAACCCGCCTTCAGCTTCTATAACTGCTTCAATGCGAGATTGAAACCATCAACATGGGCATATCAAATGGTCATGGTTCACATTGGTCATTACTTAAACAATGGCAGCTTTCAATTCATCTTTGGTGTTATGGGGGTGTTCATTGACCTCTCTCTCCACAACACTCCATACATAGTAGTCAACGGATTCAGGTCAGGGGAGTTAGGAGGCCAAAGGTTAGGGGTTACGTGATCATGGAAGTTGTCGGCCATCCATTCCTGTGTCATGCGAGACTTGTGTGCTGGGATAGAGTCTTGCTGAAACCCGTAAGGCCTTCTGTTGCGTACCGTGAGTGATGTCTGATGTTCTCATGGACAACATTTCTGATTGTTCCTTCCAACACACAGAGATCTTTAGCAAGTGACCTCATGGATGTTCTGGGATTGTTATCGATGGCCTGCTGCACTTCCTGAATAAATTCAGGTGTTCTGATGATGTCAGAGCGTGAGGCATGCTCTTTACTCTTTGCTACTGGTGCAACATTGCCATCTTCGGTCTCCAACTCCTTTCGCACTTTGTGGACGAATTATCTTGCGACCTTTAGAAATCGTGATATCTCTAAATCGCTGTGCTCTGCCTTTATTGCCACGATTACAAGCATGTCTCTTCATGATTTGTGTTACTTGATGGTCCGCCATTTTGCTTTCCGGATACGGAAAGGACATACAATTTACTATAGAGCAGCAGTAGCCAAAAGAAGGCGTGTCCTCAAATACCTTATGCACCCTGCATGATGTAATATCTCACTAACCCATAAAGCGATGACCCATTCAATTTCCTGCATTATTTGAATAAACCTTTACAAAAAACTATATTAACTCTGTATAAATTAGATAAACCTACATTCAAAGAAAGAAAGAAAACTGAAATATATGAAACACACAAATACAATAGCAGATTTAACAAGAAATTATTTATAATCTCCAACTGACATAAGCTGCAATAAGCTAAATAGAGGATCATGTACAAGAGCCTAAACCAAGACCAAGAAAAATTTCACATAAATGAACCTAGTTTCCAAAAGGGATGCAACTCCATTGATACCTTTTTGGGAAATCAAAACAAACATTGATGAGAAAATGTAAAAACCAGAAACCACAAATTTCACAAATTATTTTAATTATACATACCTACATTTCAATTACAAAGCACTCTTCTTCATTAGGAAGGAAGAAGACGTACGTGCAACTAGAATAATTTTGCAGAATTTGTTGTTTTAGCTTTTACAATTTCTCACTATTTCTGAATTTCTACTGTTTCTTGACTCCCATTGGAATATATTATTGAAAAATAAATTTGTGGAATATATTGCTGATAACTATATGTTCAGTATAAGAAACTATCGTACTAATATAAATTTTCAGTTCTGTTCAGGGCCGTACCCAGAAATTTTTTTTTTGGGAGGGGGGGGGGGGGCTGCGGGGGGCTGATCCTGCTTGTGGAGGGGGTCCCCCATGTAACAGATTTAGTTGACATGGTGGCTAATGGTGACCCCTCTGGGTACGGCCCTGGTTCTGTTATTATTTTCATACCAGAACGGTATCTTCAACATGCTAAAATATACAATAAACAACAAAAAAAAAAACCACCCAAGATCCAGATATGCAAGATGATTTTATTGCAGCTGATACATTTCTGTTTACACACAATCATCACAGGAAAATCTGTAAGTGGGGAATTATAGATCACCTTTTTATAGGAAATGGAAGCGCAAAGTACTCCAATCTACTTGGTGGTTTAATAAAAAAGAGTAATTATAGTTTCAGTGACAGTTTTGCCAGTTTGCAGGGGAATGATTGCCACAAGTTTTCAAGAGCAGAAGCTAGCAATCAAACATTTCCAGCACTTCGAACTCTTTTTCAGTTTCTTCGGCAGAGGGTATCCTTTGTGCACCCACTCCTTTGACTGCTCTTTAGTCTCAGGGTCATAGTGATATAGCCATGTTTACCTGTAAACTGATCTTGATTCAACTTGTTCAAATCTTTCAACATTTCATAGAACCACTTCTTTTTATTCTAATATCAACACATGGGGCTTCCATCTTGCACATCATTTCGTTAGTTGAATATGAACTCACAAAATGATGTTGATTTGATATTGGAAGTACTTCTACCCATATATACTCGTACATAAGGCGACCCATGCATAAACCGACCCCCGGTTTTTGACCCCCAAAAAGTAGAAAAACATCATGACCCGAGCATAAGCCGAGGCAAAAAAAGGAAAAAAGGCAAGCAACACTTGAGAGGGAAAAAAATTTTTATTACAAAAAGAATAAATTTATAATAAGAAAATCATTGTGTGGGGAAAACCATCAAAAGTAGCATCTTCTTCATCCAACTCTCCAAAAAGTTGATAAAAATTTTTGTCAAAACGAAACTAATTTTTCGAAATGAAACTGAATTTATTTAGAGTATGTAAATATATTTTAATTGTAACCATATTAAATTTCTTTATTAAAACGTTATTGGACGATTTTCAAGACGCACTTGGCCGTTTAACAAGATCGCCTCCATCTTGTTTTCGGGATTTGACTTATGCATTTGCTTTTTACAATGGGAAATTGAAAAGAAAGATGTGACATAATGCACTAATTAATGAACTCTATATTGTATGAGGGGAGTTCAATAAGTAATGCAACACATTTTTTTCTGAAAAAGGGGGTTCTTTTATTCAGCATTCAAATACACCAAGTTATTCCCCAATCTTTTAGCTACACAATACTATTTTTCAACGTAATCTCCATTCAATGCTACGGCTTTACGCCACCTTGAGGGTCTGTATGCCTGCACGGTACCATTCCACTGGTTGATGTCGGAGCCAATGTCGTGCTGCATCAATAACTGCTTCATCGTCCGTGTAGTGTGTCCCACGGTGAACAATTGTGACAACACTACCAACAGAGACGTCAAGTACAGCAGCGAGGTGTTTGATTGTGCGTGGGAGATCAGAAAGTTTTGCTTGACCTTGCGGCGATGATGACACACGCTTTGCCCAACGACTCACCGTGCTTTTGTCCACTGCCAGATCACCGTAGACATTCTGCAAGCGCCTATGAATATCTGAGATGCCCTGGTTTTTCGCCAAAAGAAACTCAATCACTGCCCGTTGTTTGGAACGCACCTCCATTGTAGACGCCATTTTAACAGCTTGCTATAGCACTGTCACCTATCGGACGTCAATGAAACTATACGAGACGAAGCGGAAATGTTTGAAAATGTTCCACAAGAAATGTCCAGTTTTTTCAACCAAAATTGGCCGAGAAAAAAAATGTGTTGCATTACTTATTGAACTCCCCTCGTATATATATGTATACTGTGCTGTAAGATACATTAAATTTTATGCGCTTGGCGATAGTAAGCTATCGATGTTCAAAAGGCATGCAGCTGTTTGGGGCAAATTTCCATGGGGCAAATCACCGGACCCCAGAGCATTTGCTTTAAACAATGGAAAAGTGGATGGAAAATTGAGGAAAAAGACGTGAAATACTGCACTGAATAATGCACTGTATATTGTTTATACTTGTCCAATGTGCTGTTAAGGTATATTAAATTTTATACGTTAGTGTTTGATGATTGTATCGATGGTAGCTCATGTATCGATGTTCAAAAAATTACAACATCAAATTTTTCTATCTTCTTGAATCTTTGATGTTTCGATGTTCCATTTTGAATTCATTATCTATTGAATAACTATTTAGATTAATGTATTTACGGTATGTACTGCATTGAGAGAACATGTAAAAATGCGCTGGTTTCATTTGAAGCCCCCCCCCCCCCCCCTTACTTTTTCCAATATGGCCGCCATGGCCTTTTAGATTCTCAGTATGCTGCAAAGAGAGAGAATAATTTTATCTGATCAGAAATTTATTTAAGCAGTAAAAGGGTTAATAAATGAAATCTAAATGGATTAATGAATTATTACTTAGTTTTTGGAAATTCCGCTTATAAGTGTTTTCATCAACTCTGACCCATGCATAGGCTGAATGTGGTTTTTAAGGTTCATTTTTTGGGAAAAAAAAATCGGCTTATAGACGAGTATATATGGTAATATTTGCAGGTAAGTAATAAACATGGCGAATGTTTTCTGGAGTGACTGCATCAGGAGGGCATCCAATGTTGGGATTGTCTTTCAGAGACTTTTGCTACCTTTCAAATTCTTGATACAGTTCGATGGAGAATAGTCAGAAAAAGTTTCTCTCAAAGTTTCATAGCACTTTTTTGGCTCTCTATGCTTCTCTTGAAATCTCCATCATGAATTGCTCCTGCATCCGACAACAATCACTTCGAGCCACTGTAAAGTTCAAATGAACACTTACATGACAATGAAATTCACGCAGACTTTATGTAAGAAAGTCTGCATGTGTCACAGTAATTAAAACTGATGGCTCATGTTCAGCTACAAATTTCTGCAGTGGGCCTCATACTTTGCTATCTGTAGCGTATAGTCAATTAGAAAAAGGTAGGTGACGTGACCTAAAAGGTCAGGTCATTAGACACCCTACTTGTTGTCATGGGTAAAAAACGTTTTAACAGAACTACAAAAGTGGATGATCATTTGTGAACTGTTCGTATGGGGCCGTTCAAGTATTACGTAATGCAGTTTTTGAAGATTTTTGACCCCCCCCCCCCCGTAACATGCTATAGCGTCGCGCTTTCCGCTCAACCCCTCCCCTTTAAACATTATGTAAGACCCAAGTGACCATTTTTACCTAAAAATGTCCATTATTTCGTGCAAAATAACGGAAAAATCACTAAAATTTCGTTTGCTATTGTTCCATCGCGTTTGCAGCAACAATAAATAAACAAGACATTCTTATTAATTCAACACATTCAAGCATATGTTATTTATTTAATCTATTCATATTGCTCTATAAAAAACGATCACACATAATGTAATAAAACTTGCTATTTTACATTAAAATACCAAATGTAAATTTGGGGGGAGGCTGTGGCCTGGTGGGCTTTCACTGAAATTGTGTTTCAGTGAAGTTAAGCAACATCAGGCAGGGCTAGTCACTGGATGGGCAACTCATCAGTAACTCAGGATCTTCACCACCCCCCTCCAGCTACTGTGACCATCTTACAGCAGTCGTTAATCCAGGTCCATCCAGAGACCCAACTCTTTGGCCTCAGGCCATACAGGCTCTGGATGGACGTAGTGGATTACAATGAATTCTAAAAAAAAAAAAAAAAATTATTTATCTGAAGTAAGAGAGAGTAGTCAAAATCCACTCACAAAATCCAAAACTTTGGTTAAAATAAGCCTTCCAGAGGAGTACTCATACAGGGTGTCCATAATTAAAAGACCCTATTGCAGGCGAAACCAGTCATCAGAAAAGTGTGAAATTTTGTAGAGGACTAATGAAGGGATGGGAATTTGTTTCAGCAAAAATAAAAAAATTACCGTAATTTTCGGCAGTAGTGCCGCGGCGTTTCTGTTAATAATAGTGAAAATTTTGGCGTGTGCGGCGTACCAGCCGCCGCGGCGCTACTGTTGGAGATTTTACAAAAATTTAAAAAAAAAAAAAAAAAAATTCTACCCACGATTTTAGGCTTACTTCACTTGGGGAAAAAAACTGGTGGGCCGGACGGATGCCTTTACTTTCTCGTGATTGAGGGCCGCTTTCGCCGATTTTTCCCGGTACCTGCCCGGTACGATTTAGACTGCCAGTCCGCCTATGTTCATCGATCAACGTGAGCACTGCATCTAAAAGCTTTCAAATCAACTTTCAAATCCCACAGCCAGCTTATGATTGGCACGCACACACACACACACACATGGGTATACTGAAAACGGGAAACGAAATTTGTCTTTAAGGAGAACGCCTGTTGGCCTATTTCTTTTCTGTTTTTTAATTAAAATTTCTTATAGCTGGATACACAGAAGGGGCGAAGATAAAAGCAAATATTGTTTTATATTTTTTATTTTTTAAAATTTTTTCTCTTAGGTTTCGCATTTCCTTTAAAGTTTCGTTTTTCTCATACGTAGATTTTTGCGTTTTAATGCTCAGGGCTGACTATCAGAAAGATTCACAAGTGCGTGTGCGGGGCTAAACGGTCACGAGAGCGCTTGAGGTGTTAGAAACACCAGTACTTTATTATATATTATTTATTATTATTATTATTATTATTATTATTATTATTATTATTATTATTATTATAAGCAAGGGCACGGTGGAGTATATCTTCGCCAAAGCGATGTGCAAGCTATACAGCAGTTTTTAAACTAACAGCCGAGATTGAAAAGGCCTAAGAGCAATCGTGCAGCAGCGAGGCAGTTAGGACTTGACGAAAAATGTATTCGACGCTGGAGGAAATGTATGCAGAAATTAAATACGTACGAAATTAAAAATTTTTTCCCACTCAAATTCAAATTACTTTTATTGAAGCATATAAGAAAACTTTTTAGATTACTGAATGCGTGTGTGGTGGGGGTGTGGGAGGGGGCGTATTAGCCGCCGCGGCGTTACTGTCGGAGATTTTACATTTCGGCTAAATTTTTGCTGCTGCGGCGTTACTGCCGAAAATTACGGTACTTACAAATTTCGTTTTACATTGAATACCTGTAGTAAAAATGTAAATTTATACGCAGTCACACAGCAGCTGTTACCTACTGTATAAAACCAAAGAACATTCGCGGAGATCCTGTGTTCAATGTGTATGCCGCTCACAGTAATGTTAAGTTTACGAGATCGCACATTGTTGAGTTAAATTGTTTTACCAAAATAGTAATTCCATAGTAACTGCCCTATGGAAATTTTGGACTTTGAAGGAGATGCGAAATGGTTCCATGTATATGAAAAACCTTCGGAAAATTATAATAATGACATTTGAAGAAACAGGATCATTGTCAGTTTGGGCTGGCAAAGGAAGAAAACCCATGACTGCAGCATGTCAGAGGAGGTTTCACTTCAGGTGGAAGAGGGCAGAGCTGCAAATTCCCATGGTAGCACCTCTGTCCGACGTGTAGCACATGTGGCTGATATTATCTGTACAAACTTTCACTTGTGCAGCAGGTGCTTCCACATGACTGTGATGATTGACTCCAGTTCTGATTTCGGTTTCTTGCTTGTGCTGAAGTCGATGCACAATGGCCGTGGAATATCCTCTGGACAGACGAAGCACATTTTCACTTGGACGGCACAGTGAATACACACAATTGCTGCATTTGGGAACCAGAAAATCAACAACTATTGTACATGCTAAGAGTCTCAAACTGAATAGAATAAAACACAATTTTTTTGGTAAATATATAACACAAATTTATTGTGTGATGGTAAGGAACCCTTGGTGTGTGAGTCTGACTCACACTTGCTTGGTTTTTTAATTTTAACAAAAACTTAATGTTACATAACATGTTGCTTGACCCACCCTCCTTCCCCTGTAACGCAGCATAACGTTTTACAAGACCCCCCCAAACTGCGTTACGTAAGCAAAAACAAGACGCCACTGCTTTTCCACAACAAGGTTTATTCAGCATGAATACGTATTTCGAGTGCTACACACTCATTTTTCAACATGACTCCAAGGAGTGATGCATAAACCAGAGTCATGTTGAAAAATGAGTGCGTAGCACTCGAAATACGTATTCATGGTGAATAAACCTTGTTGTGGAAAAGCGGTGGCGTCTTGTTTTTGCTGATTTCATATCCACAGGTATTATGGTTACTTTTTTATTTCTTTGCGTTACGTAATACTTGAACGGCCCCTATGCTGCTGTGATAAAGTATAACACAATTGGACAAATAATACTACTGTGAATAAATAGCATGGAAACTGCAAGGCCATGCTAAGGGTGAATCAATGCTAAGGGTGTCATCACTACAGTGAATCACTACGGTGAATCAATGCTAAGGGTGAATCACTACGGTGTCATCAATGCTAAGGGTGAACGTTGATTGCGAAGATGTGTGCAAACTGACTGACATGAAACAATTGAGTAACTCAATCAAGGGATAGCTAAACATGTGTTGACCATTCTGAAAGCGATCATCCTGCAATCACTGTTGGAAAAATACAAGATGGTGGTGGCAATATAATGGTCTGGGAATATCTTTTTGGTATTGTCTGGGTCCACTTACCACTGAAAGGTACCTTTATCCGATTTGGATCAAGTACTGTATATCTATACATGTTGATCATTTCCATTTACTCAAATTAAGACAAGGCAACATATTATATGGTCAGAATTGATTGGGAATGGCTCAAGGGGCATAACTAAGATTTCCCTGGACCCCTAATTCCCAAACTAAATCCAATCAGACACCTCGATAGCAGTTGTTTGCAGCAAAATTCTCCACCATACATTCTTCAACAGCTGGATAATAATTGGAAAATGATCTTAGAAAGATATTTTCATGACATTACCTCCGATATTGATGAATAAATAGAGAAAAATAGTAAAGAAAATTCCACGGCCTGGGCTCGAACCAGCCCAATGCTCTAACTACTAAGCCACCGGGGACACGGAAGCTGTCATTATCAAACATGTCCTAAGACCATTTTCCAATTATTATTATAATATCATTCACCATTTAATACTAAAAATAGTCCAGGCTTGCGATATTTTTGATAGTGACAGCTTCCATGTCCATGGTGACTTAATGGTTAGAGCATTGGAACGGTAACCCAAAGGTCCCTGGTTCGAGTCCAGGCCGTGGAATTTTCTTTACTAATTTTCTCTATTTATTCATATGTTTTAATTGTGGATGCATCTATATCAGTTCACAAAGAGAACCATTAGAGGATGATTTAATGAACACAGAAGGTTGTGAATCAACAAAGATGGGAGATCAGCCTTTGCTGATCATCTTGAAGTTACAGACATTGAATGATTCAATGCTAGCCGTCTTTAGATTTTGTCATAAGAAGATTTTGTCATTTGAAAGCATTGGAAAGTTGGAAATGCCTTAAAGAAAAAAAATCCTTTTCAAAAGTTGTAAACAAGATAATTGAAGGATCTTATAAAACTAGGTCAAACTACTTTTGGCCTTATCAAGCAGATTGGTGGACCTGTAATGCCCTACTCATAAATAAGGTGGATCTGTAATGCCCTACTCATAGATACGAACGTTTCTATCTTAATGGCCTTTCTTTTAGACTTAGATTCAACTACTGACATCAAGTATTAATCAAAGGCTTTTGGTCCAGGAGCTCTGCCTTAACCCCAGAGATCGTATCAACTGTATTCAAGTGGCAACAAAAGCAATAGCAGGTTCATTCTCAGCTTGAAAAATACAAGCAATGCTGAATGAATTTTCTGCTACTTTCGAAACATATCAGGTGTAATGAAATCGGTCACCGATTACCTGAATCTCGTTTTTTGTAGTTCAGTTTATTGACCAGCATACAGAATATAAAATGTGGAGTTGGATCCCTCTTGGAATCCAGGATTCAAATATGCTAAAACATACTTGTTTTGAGTCGATATTGTCTTGCTGTACAAGGAAACTACTCCAACTGGATGCTGTGCTCTGATACGACTTCAAAGTGCATCCCTAAATTAAAGAAAAGAAAAAAGGTTCGATTAATACATTTCATATCACATTGTCTCTTCATCTATATTATATGTACTTGTGAAAGTTTCATTTCAATTGGACATCTGTTTGAGAACTCAATTTGGCTATCAAAGTTGCAAGATTTTTTGTAACATTGAAGGACTGAAAAAATTAACTTATTGTGTTTATTTATGAAATACAATTCTAGACAATAAAATTAAAGTTTAAGCTACCTGAAAAATTAATAACAGAGGATATTTAGAAGTTCAGTAGGCAGTTTTATTATGGCAGCTACGATGTACATATTATTAAGCACTGAATGGTACTTTATACTATCAGTGTGGGAAAACGTGTTTGTCTGTCTGTCTGTCCGCCCATCCGTCCCTCTGTAACTCTAACTCCTTCGAGGCTAGGAAAGATTTTAAAAATCTGTTTTCGTCAGTCGATGTATATGGTTCATGGCACGAACTTATCACAAATATTATCTAAATCGGATCATTGGCACATGCACAAATGGTACCTCTATTTTCCCAACTAGCAATTTTCAATGGGAAGATTATTAAGTAATATATCAAACAAATCGTAATGACTAGAAGCGGATAAAATCACTATTTTCGCCAATTGATAAATATGGTTCATTTATCAATTATCATTTATCATGAATATATATAACATAAAATTATTGATAGTCTAAATTAGTTCAAAGGTACCTGGTTTAGTGGAACCATTATGGTTCATTGGAACTTTCAATGCTAAAATATGGCATGTAATATATCAAATGACTTGGAATGATGTGTCATGAATGAATATAACGTAAAATTAGTGATAGTCGAAATTGGTTCAAAGGCACCTGGTTTTATTGGAACCATTATGGTTCATTGGAACTTTCAATGCTAAGATTTGGCATGTAATATATCAAACAACTTGGAATGATGTGTCATAAATGAATACAAGGTAAAATTAATGATAATCCAAATTGGTTCAAAGGTACATGGTTTAATGGTATCATTATGGTCTATTAGAAACTTACATAGGGTGGTTAAAAATATGGCTCTGCAAATGGTTTAGTTTAACCTTGGTTATGTCATTCCTTAATGGTTTATTTTGTATCACTGTAACTGAAAGGGAGAGCATTAGGTCTGGATTGAGTGATACATAAAACTTGCTATAAATACTTTTATAAATGCCTTATGTGTTTTGGTTATTCACCATCTCCAGAGGTGTACCTTCCACAAGTTGTGGGCTGGCCACATTCCATATTTAAATCCATCTGGCAGCTTGGAGAGTATATCATTCATTTTGGGACTAATGGAGAGGTCATCATCATCATCATCATCATCATCATCACAGTCAACCATTTGCAATCCACTGCTGGATGAAGGTCTTCTCTAAGCGCTTCCATTCTTCTCTGTTTGAAGCTTTGGATTTCCAGTTGACGCCAGCCACCTTCCTTATTTCGTCGATCCACCTTGCATGGGGTCATCCACTTGGGCGTTTAAGGTCTCGAGGATACCAATCCAGAATGACTGTGGTCCATCTCATGTCTTGTCTTCTAGCGATGCGACCAGCCCATTGCCATTTAGAATGTTTGATCCGTTCGATGACGTCAATCGCTTTCATTTGGCTTTTTATCCAGCTGTTGCATTTTCGATCTCTTCTTGTAATTTCCAGCATTCATTTTCCCATGCTTCTCTGTGTTGTCTGTAGTCTTTGTGTTGTCTCCTTGATAAAGTCCATGTTTCAGCTCCATAGGTGAGTGCTGGTAAAACACACTGGTTGAAAACTTTTCGTTTCAAGCTAAGTGGCATGTTGCTCTTCAAGATAATGTCATTCTTGTCAAAAGCACTCCATGCTTTTCTAATTCATCTGTTAACTTCATCCAGAATGTTGCCATCCATAGTGATTTCTTGTCCCAGGTAAATGTAGCTCTGTACTTCTTCAATCACGATGCTGCTTGCCATAACCTTCTGTTTTGGAGCAAATGCATTGAACATAACTTTTGTCTTCTGTATGTTCAGTTTCAGTCCTACATGCAGGCTAGCCTCTGCTAGTTCTTGTAATATTTCCTCCAATTCAGAAGGACTACTACTGGTGATAACAATGTCATTGGCAAAACGAAGGTGGTTAAGGAATTCACCATTTAAGTCCTTTTTTTGTCCAGGTCAGTTCCTTGAAGACTTCCTCTAAAACTGCTGTGAAGAGTTTTGGTGAGATGGTGTCTCCTTGTCTTATTCCTTTTCCAAGGTTGATCCTTGCTTTTCCTTTATCCAAACGAATGGTAGCAGTCGCTTTACGAAATATCTTCTGGAGAATACTAATATAGCTTCCGGCTATTCCTGTTCTTTCCAGAACTTTCACTACTGCATGTGTGAACACCGAGTCAAAAGCTTTCTCAAAGTCGATGAAGGAAAAGCAAAGTGGTACGGAGGGTTGATTCAGATAAAATGAAACGACTTTAAACGCCGCGTATGACCTTGATGGAATGTGATTTGCATGACTTGTCCACTATTCATGGGGATTAGCTTTGTATATACTTGTTGCTGTTATTTGGGACATTTCGTACTGAAACATGGCTTCCAAAATCACAGCTTTTTGGGAAGGGTATATGTTTGACCTTTCCGACGCTAACTTCAGTCTTCCGTGCATTGTGGAATTATGCAAACGAAATGGTATTGTGGTATCCAAAGCTACTGTGGGTCGAATAATCAAAAAGAACAAATTGCGACCATCTAATGAACGTGGACGAGCAGAGAATCAGACCAGAAACAACACGACCAGCTCAGGTGGTGCGAGAAATCCGGTCTGAAGTGCTGAAGGAAAATCCCCCCACACAGAGAAGTCTAGCCCAAAGGAAAGGTATTTCACAGGCAACAGTCTCCAGAATAATTCATGACAATCTTGGGCTGGAGTGACGTCATAAAGCGCGCGGTCACACAACTGAGTGACTGAACACAACTGAACACTGCCAAGTCATCTGTGGCTTACTACAGGAAGATGGAACAGGAGACGGGCATACGAGTCATTCCCCTCTCTCATGTGCTTGTAAAATCTCCTGACGCATCACCGATGGATTTCTGTGGTTTTGGTCTCCTGAAACGACGGCTCGGAAGACGCTGACCAAGAATCGTTGATGGGCTATGGAAAGTGTGTCAGCAGGTGTGGAACAAACTTTCCTTAAACTCAGCCTACTTCAGTAGAAATTACGGTGCCGGGTGATAGTCCAACAACGTGGCTCTCACATCGAACACAGCCGATGGTGGCGCCATGGTATTACACCATCGTAACAGAGCTGCAAAGTCGTCTCATTTTATCTGAATCAACCCTCTGTACTTCATATTCGTTGTGGCATTCGATAAGATCTCTAATAACTTGAATGTGGTCGATCGTGCTATATCCGCTTTGAAAGCCCGCTTGTTCTCTTGGGTGTGCTGAGTCTAATGCTGAATCAAGTCTGTTTGTCAGGACTTTACTGAAGATCTTATAAACAACTGACAAGAGGCTGATAGGGCGATAGTTCTGGATATTTTCTCTGTCTCATTTTTTGAAAAATAGAACCATCGTTGCATTATTCCAATCTTCTGGTACGTCTGACATTGCAAGGCATTTCGTGAAAAAACTTGCCAGTAACTTGTTGAATTCTTCTCCTGCTTCCTTAATCAGGTCAATTGTAATTCCATCTTCTCCAGGGCACTTTCCTTTTTTCATGGATTTAATAGCCTTGTCAACTTCGCCTTCCATAACCGATGATACTTCATCTTTTCCTTTCAGTTGGCCTGCTCTTCTTACGTCATTATCATCCTCACATTTGTAAAGTTTATTGTAGAAGCCCTCCACAATTTCGATGATTTCACTTCCATTCTTTGTGACTGTGCCATTTGCTCTCTTGAGTGCAAATATTCCTCTTCTTCCAATGAAGAGCTTTCTATTCGCAGTTTTCAAACTCTTGTTATCTTCAACTGCCTTCTTGACAAGATTGCAGTTGAACTTCTGAACATCTTCTGTGATGTGTTTCTGTATTGTCTTGCAAAGCTCCGCATATTCTATTACTGATCTTGTATCTTCTCTTTTTGTCTTCATTTCTCTTCGTTTCTTCATTAATTTCCTCGTTTCTTCTGTGAGTTTCGTCTGTGGTTTGGAAACTTGTTCTCCAGCTACTTCTTCCACTGCCTCTTTTAAGTGTTCAGTTAGTGTCCTGTTAATATCTGTGACGTCATCTTCCTGGATGCCGCTCTGTAAGATTTCAAAGCGATTTCACAGTTGTAGCTGGAATTCCGTTCTGCGTTCCTGTAGGCATGCAATGTTGATGATCTTTGTGTTCCTGGAAAGTTTTTGTCTTTCTGTTCTCGTGTTTAGAACAAGCTTGCATCTACCAGTCTGTGGTCGCTTCCTGTATTGAAGTTGAGAACAGTGCAGTCTTGGATCAAGTGCTTCCTATTTGCAAGAATGTAATATATTTCACTGATGGAGAGGTAAGATCCTGAAAGTGTGGATCTACTAGAAAATGGTTTGATATCTTGCACCAAAAGGGTTGCGACCGAAGTTGATGATGAATTTTAAAAATTCATCTTTATTTATTCTGGTCATTTAATAAAATTTGTTGATTTGCCTCCAAATACGTTATTTCTAATTCTTCATGGAATGAAATGTATCAACACTGAGATAATTGAATACAAGACTGCAGGTGTCTACAAGCTCACTTGCTTCAATCATGGTGCTCAATATGTCTGGTCCACATCTCGCTCCTTCCAAGAGCAATATAAAAAGCATAGGTGGTCCTGGCTAAACATGGATGGCAGATCCGCCTATACTGTACACTTGAATGAATTTAAATGCATGACAAGTCGCTTCCAATGATGTGTGACTGCATGGAAATTTTATGGACATGCAACAATAAAGCACATACATTGAGCTGCTACATACATTGAGGCATACCTCACAAGCTATGCAAATTGAGTAAATGCCTGATTAGCATGTCACATGATCACAAATTGGTATAAATATCCTGAAGCAAATTTTCTACTGTTAGTTAAGTGTGAAACTTATAGCAAAAATGGGGGGAACCAGTGATCTGACTGACTATTACCATGGCATAGTGGTAGGTGCAAGACAGGCTGGAATGAGCATTTCAGAAACAACGACTTCCTGAACTCTGCACATACCACAGTTTCAAGGGTTTATTGAGAGTGGGTCAAGAAACAAAAAACAGGTAGCCATCTTGACTCCTATGGATGGAAAACCCTTGTTGATGAAAGAAGCCAGAGGAGAAGGTCAAGAGAATTGTGTGTGAAAACAGAAAGGCAACAATCGCACAAATTACTGCTCATTACAACTCAGGTAGCCAGAAAACAATACCAGAATGGACAAATAGCCACACCTTGGCTCAAATGGGTTCCAAAGCCGAAGACCATCTCGAGTGCCAATGCTATCAGGGAAAAACAAGAAAGTGTGCCTCCTATGGGCACAACAACACAAGGATTGCATTATTGAAAATTGGAAAAAGATTGCTTACTCGGACGAATCTAGGTTCCTGCTGATCATGTTGATGGAAGGCTTAGAAGGCTGGTGAAAACAACAAGAAGCCATGGAGCCCTCATGTCTGGTGCGGGCTTTACAAGTTGGTGGAGCAGATTAATTGTATGGGGAATGTTTTTTTGGCATGAATTGGATCCTCTAATATCTGTAGACAGTCATTTGAATGCCAAAGTATATGTAAACATTGTTGCAGATCAAGTTACTCCTTCATGCTCATATACAGGGTGCGTTCACAAAGTTTCAAGACTGATTTTTTCCTTAGTAGGGGAGGGTGCGCAGACCGGTTCCACCGACAGGGTGAAGTAATGGGGGGGGGGGGCGGGGGATGTCAGCTAACTGACAGCAGCAGCGGCAGTTACTTTCGAGACGTTGGAGTGAGCAGATCGCTAATGGCGTGAATGCATGTCAGTGATCCCCATCAAAAACTCAGAGAGTGTGCCAAAAATTTAAAGTTGAAAATGCTCCGGCGTTTGAAGGATCGAGTCATCCGCGTCCGCCAGGAGATCAAAGACAATTTGGTTCTTCACCACGACAATGCACCCTCTCACACGTCGCTCACCGTTCGCGAAGATTTGGCCAAGTTCAATGTGGCAATACTGCCCCAGCCACCCTATAGCCCTGACCTAGCTCCCAGCGACTTCTTTCTGTTCCCCCGATTCGACCTGAAAGGGAAGCAGGCAGCTTCGACGAGGTCCCTTGACAGCCTTCCATTCGAAGAGTTCCAGGGAGCCAATGGACAATGTATAAAAATGCCGGCAGCGTTGTGTTGATACCCAAGGGTCATATTTCGAAGACTTTTAGTTTGCTGTATAAAATAATTTTTTGTTCTGAGACCAGTCTTGAAACTTTGTGAATGCACCCTGTATATATAAATTGTATAACTATAGTTTATCTGCACGTAGATGGCTCCTTTCAGCAGGATAATGCACCAGCACACCGGCTGAAAATTACTAGTCAAGGAACATGACAGTGAGTTCTCATCGATGCAGTGATCGACTCTGTCCCCAGATCTCAACCCCATTGAACATCTTTGGGATGAGGTGGAAAGGACCATTTGCTCTTTGCCTATGCCTCCATCAAATCTTCCAGAATTACGTAAGTTTCTCATGTCTGCATGGGTCAACATTCCTGTTGAACATTTTCAGTATCTTGTTGAATCCATGCCCAAATGAAAACATGTTACTGTACCTAATAAAGTGACAGCTCAGTGTATTTTATTCCAGAAAGCACATATGAAAACTAAATTATTGCTATTCCAAGCTTGTGTATTTCTTTGTGTATGTTTGAAACAATATTGATCATCATCATGCAACTTTTTTGGATTCTATTATGTAGCTTATTCTTATTATGTATAAGAGTGAAAATGCTCACAGTGTCTACTATATTATCTGCTGTATTAGCAGACAACAAAATTGCCTTTCACTCTTAAGATTCCAAGACAATGCTTGCAATCTTATATTATCTTGCAATCTTTCATTCTTGTATTAGCAATCGGCTTAGGGAGTCCATGAATTTTTATGTTTAATAATAATTTTGCATCCTGTTTATCATGTGATTTTAAAAATTTTATTGTTACAATTTTCTTATATTGGGCAGCTTCAGCTAGTCATAATCTAGAATCTTTTCAAATTTCTGTTTGGCATCAACTAGGAATTACTGGTACCTTACATATTCTAATATTTAAACAATAAATATTTAAATAGGGTGGAAAAAAGTAATAAATGAAAGGAAAAATTCCGTAACCTGAGATTGAATTACTACACTAGTCACCTTTATTCCATCTTATTTATTAATTCTTAATGTAGTATCTCCAGTTTCTCTCTATATTACTCAATTTATAATAAATATTTTAATCTAAACTCTGCATTATTTTTGTAAAACCATTTTTTTTTATTATTCATTTCTTGTAAAGGTAAATTCTATGGTAACAGATTAAAGTTACATGCCGAATCATCACTACATTTACCCAATGCTTAAAAGGGCCATACAAGAGACTGGAAGGTCAGATTAATGTGTTAAGAGGCAGATCAGTATGCCATGGCACTGTGTTCACAGAGAATATCACCATTCACAGCCAATTGAACAGGGTCATATTTTTGGACTGCATGAAGGCAGATGGTCTTCACATCTTATAGTCATGCATTTTCACCATGCAGTAAGCAGAGTGACAAGATGTGTGTAGGCATGGATATGTACAGATCGTACATTACATCATAAAGAGTAGGTACTGGTCCTCCAGGTGTATTAGAGATACAAAAGATCATCATATCTGTCGATGTGATTTAGCAGGCAGCAAGCTGCACCAGATACCAAGAGATCCTTCAGTCTGTGGGTCCTGCACTGCATTTGATGGTCTCAACAAGAACCTTTGTTGCTGTTAAAATGAGGCTGGCTACACCGTTGCCTTTGACCCCCTAGAATCATGCATCAATGATCCAGGGAACATCAATATTGGACAGAGAAATGGCGATTCACTGTATTCTCCAACGAGCCCCATTTCAATCTTCATGCAGATGATGACCACAGAGGGCAACGCAACAGTCCTCCATTGATTTGTAAATACCATTTGTCTCAACTACAGGTGTTTTGGTATGGAGTGCCATCAGTTATGACTCCTAATCATGCCCGATATTTCTTTAAGGCAAGGAGATAGTATGATGATAATCAGTGAGGTTATGCAGCCCCATTTTATGCCATTTTTGCATAGCATACCCAATCCTATCATGCAGTAAAATAATGTTTGTCCCCATACAGCTCATAGAAGGCTCTAGAAGTTGTGGACACCATTCCTCGGCCTTGCAGGTCTCCAGATGTGTTCCTTATTGACACCTATGGAATATGAGGGGGCAAAAATTGCACTACCGTCTACTACTTGCCCAAAGACTGAATGATCTATGTGTGCAGTTGCAGGAGGCGTAGGCCAGCCAGATGGTAGGGTTCGAATCCTGCTGCGGGCATGGATGTTAGTGTTTTACCTGGGCTGTGTACAGATATAACTTCTGTAAAAGGCACAAAATGACTTTAGTAGTCGACATCAAAAATTCTAATAAACTAATCAACCAACCAACCAGGAAGCGTAGCAGAATGTGCACTGCTGCTTGTATAACCATGAAAAGAGGCTCTACCCTATGTTGACTACTTTCTGCAGAAACTAAACAATGCACACTTTACGTGTGAAAGACTAATAACGACTCGTTCGTACTATCATCTATACACCTGTGATGGTTAAAAAATTTCCAGCATGGAAAGAGGATGTGATGATTTCCATGGCCAACAGTCTATATAAAAATTTTCAATTCTCTCCCCTTCCTGCAATCACGAGATATACCATTTTACCAGTCCACTGAGAAATCACCAGGTACAAAAAAGTGTGAAGGGGTTTCAGACTCACAAATTGCAGTGCTGAAGCTTCTGGTAGTTTGCGTATTTACACAACCAAACAGTTTGAACGTATTCTGCATGGATAACAGGTTACCAGAATCTTATGATATATAGAGTTGTTCAAGACTAGAATCAAAAGTACTTCTTTCAACAAAAAAAGCAGTACTTCTTGCAGCAGGAAATGGAATCATACTCTGTCGATTTCTTCGGGAGCAGGGAGGGAAGACCAGAGAGCAAATTTTCAATATTCTGATGCACTTTTCTTAATAATACATTATGTTAAATTGAATAATTCTGATTGATATGTATTTATTACCCTTGATTAATGTTACGATGCAAAAATAGAGTCAGATTTTTTCCATAGAATTTACCTTTACTGTCTTTAATATAAAAAAAATAAAACTTTATGTCTCTTACGGAAGGCTGTGGAAGCCAAAGAGATGATGAATTTTTAACAGTTTTTGGCGGTGTTTCTAATTCTTCCATTGCCTCTAGATGTTCTTGAAGAGACTTAAGAAAGAAATAAGTTTGAATTGTTCATGAGGTTGAAATTATAAAAACTATTTAAATACAGATAAATGGGATAAATTGTGAAAATTACTTTTTTCAAAGCTGCAGATAAACCTTGTGATTTAATACCACTGCGACGCCGCTGTTGCTGATTTTTACTAGTTGAAATTTGAAAATGTGTTGATTTTAGCTGTATGTAAAAATTAAATAAAATTCCATGTATGTTAATTATAATTAACAGTTAATTCTTATAAAACAGGTGCAATTTATAATAAATAAATAAATAAAAAAACAAAAAATAAAAGTTTTTAATAAAATATATGAAAATTTAAGGAACAAGCACAAGGTAGACTGTACAATTTTTGGCCCAATTGACGATTTTGACTTTATTTTACTGCGCATTCTGGTGTCAAAATTTGTAATGCACTCTTGGGGAAGGCTCTTTGCTAATTCAGCTCAAGCGGCTCAAGTTTTCACGATTGGAGGTCTGCAAGTGATATTTTCAATACGAAACAGGATAGAGCTGATGTTTATATCTGTTATCTAAAACTAAAATCTGTTGGCTTACCTACCATAAATAAAACGGGGAACATCTCATAAAGCTTACAACTATTTAATATACCATTATGTAAATAAAAAAAATTAATTCAAGATCTGGTTCAAGAAAACCTAGGCTTGATTCCTGCAGTGTTTTAAATCTCATGTGTTCCTGACCCAGTGACACCATTTTGTGTATATATTTTTTTCATCTTCCTCCATCTAATGTTTATTGTGGATGCTCTGCAGGGTAAGATATATGGATAATGTTAATAACGTTTCCTATATCCTGCTTTTATTTTAATACTCTATTGCTTTCTGATAAATTTTTTCTTGAAAGTCTATTCCAGGTTAAAAAGGAAGAAAAAAATTATTACCCTTGAACTTGCAGCATCCAGATACAAAACAACTTCATCAACACATTTTTATTTTTTCTAACTTAAATATTGGCATTCTCCATATTACCAACAAGAAATATTAAGAGTAGGCCTTGACCATAGCCCCTAGATATCAGGTCATTGCATATCAAATGTCGGATTTCGAGGTGGGTTCCGCACTTCAGCACGGTTTCCACGTTTAGTAGCAAGTACCCATAACAAAGTGGTACATTCCCACAGATAAACCTATCAGCGACCAGCTGCCTGAAATTTGCATGTCTGCGATGATATTTAATAGTGTTTGAACCCAAGCGAAGATAGTCATGACTTCATAGGAATTATGTGTGATATGCATTACAAGTTCAGGTTGAATCACATTGCATCCAACGCCTCTCGAAACATCAATAAGGTATTCGGTGTAAGCACCATAAACGAATGTACTGTCCAACATTGGTTCCGAAAATTCCGGGCGGAAGTGACGGACCTGGCAAATGAGCCATGCGGCAGATTGCCCAATGTGTTGAATGACGCTGATCTGAAGCAATCTGTGGATGAGGACCCCTTAAAAACTGTTCGGGACCTTCCAGGGAATCCTGCTGTATCAGCGTCGACTATCAGTAGACACCTTAGGACCATCGGCAAGGTGAAAAAGCAGGACAAATGGATCCCACATGAACTTATGGAAACCAAAAAGAGCATCGGTTAGAGGTGTGTACGGAATTAGTTTTGTGCCATGAAGAAGTGGGGATTCTTGATCGCATTGTCACCTGCGATGAGAAGTGGCTCCTATATGACAATAGGAAACGGTCAGCACAGTGGCTAGATGCTGATGAACCCCCGTGACAGTTCCTTAAACCCCAAGTTGCATCCCAGGAAGTTCATGGTTACAGTTTGGTGGAACCTCACTGGTGTAGTGCATTACAGCTTCCTGCAGCAGCGCGAGACGATCACTGCTGCGACCTACTGTCGTGAACTGCATCGTATGCATGCACGTTGCACGAATGACCATGCAGGCGCTACAGGCTCTGAGCTATGAGGTGCGTCCACACCCCCCGTACTGTCCGGACCTCTCCTTTACCATCTTTTCCAGAGCCTGAACAATTTTCTCCGGAAGAAAACATTCCTAACCCAAGCAGACGTCGAAAACGCATTCCGGGAGTTTATTGAGTCCCGTGACCATGGATTCTATCGGAGAGGGCTCATAATAATAAAGATTTGCAACTGGAAAAGTGTCCCAAGAGTCATGTTCATAAGCTGCTGCCACAACACATTGCAGAAGCAAGAGGAACCATCAGAGGCTCTATGAGGGTTACCTCACAGTTGAACTATGAAATACATTTTCGCTTTGGATGAAGCCTACATCTACCTCAACGGTTGCAACAAACCCCACATGATTTTCTACTGTCCATGTGGAGAGAAGTGATATCAAAAGTGGTCCAAGGAATATAAGGAAAGTTTTCTAAAGGATTTATGGTGATTGCGGGATACTCGTATAATGGCAAGGTCAAAATCAGAAGATTAGACAGGAAGGTTAACTCCTTTTACCATCAGCAGCATGTTCTCTGTCCGTTTTTCCATGAGGAAATCTCTGCATTGCATGGAGACGACAAAAGTAAAGTATGGTGTAATCTCTGGAAAGACAAAAGTAATCTCTGGAGGCTGCATCAAGACAAAGCCTCCAGCCATACGTCTAACTTGAATATTCAATTTATGTTGGATTTCAAAGATGAAACTGAAATTCAGTTTATACCTATGATGATATCCCTATCAAGTCACCAGATGCATCCCCGATGGATTTCTGTGGATTTGGATTACTGAAACAAGCCCTTGCCAACAACCATTGTGTGTCTCTGGAAAGCCTGAGAACAGGAATGGAACAATATCGCCCTCGCCGTTCTGCATAAATCCCTTCTACAGGGTCACTAAATAGAACACTATCATTGAAATCCATAGATCATAATCAACTTTCTATGCATTTTGATTTTTTATTTATTTTAATGACATTGTTAAGTAAAACACATAAACATCTGTGTTTTAAATAATGTGTCAGTTGAACTCTTGCAAATGACAAAGTAAATAAAGTTTTCACCCATTTACTTAAGGGTTAAGGAGACCATTTAAAAAAATGATTTAAAATAAATGAAAATTTTTCTTCACCTTAGAAGGCGAAATATTTTTTATGCTTGTATTTCGTATGGAAGAAGTTTTTATCCCTCTTTTTGACTCTGAAAATGAATTGCAGGCAGTCTGAAAAGAAAAGAAAGAAAAAGTTAGTATTAATAAATTTAAAAAAAATACAACTTTATTTATGACAATGGTGCTGTTGCTAACAGATTTTTTTCTGCTACTTCTAAATTTAAACACTAAATGAACAATGGAATAAGAAAAAGAAAATTAAATGCTATTCTCGTTTGCTAAAGTTATTAATTTTAATTAAGAAAACTGATGTGATAAGTTACAGGACATTAGAGACCAGAAATATTGATGCTCGTGACAGGAATAACAGGGTTCTAGAAGGGAATCTAGTTGCCCCATAGGACGAGCTGAAGGACAGATTCCGATAAATTGTCTTCATATATAACATCTGAGCGTGGTAAAGTAGAAGCCGTGTTGGGGTATGTTAAGGTAAGGCTTTGGATGTTTAGACTGTTAACAAGATATTTAGTAATGCGTTTGAGCGTGCAGAACACCACTTCATTTAATGAATTTTTATCATGCTGTTGTTATTAAGCTTGTAATTTCACTTTGTGCTTTTTCACTATCTATTAGACATTCTAGCCCTCCTTTCTAAGCTATGATGAAGTTCAAATCCATCATTTTGTTTTATTTGTATTAATTTTATGTATATAATTTCTTTTTCTATTGTAAATAAATCTAGAACCCTGGTCTTAAAATTTATTTCAAGTTCATCAAACAGGAAAATGCTATGATGTCTTGTGTATTATGCAAAAACAAACTATTCATTCATTAAATTAAATATTGGGTGCTACTTTGAGGATTGTTCCCTAAGGATAAAATAAGACAAACATGTTCTTGGTAGTTTTTTAATAGATGGCAAACATTTTGAGAAAAATGACGTCCAGTTTTTTTTCATAACACATGGACTAATAACTTTGGCTTCTATGCTAGCTATCTCCATGAATATTGCATGGCTTACAGGGAGTACATAGCCCGCTGATCATTCCAATTTATATGCATGTATGTCCATTAGTTTCAGAGATAGGGACTCAATGCAGGACTCAGAAGGAAGCTTGAACATGAGGCACAATGAGGATTTCAGAAATATAGAAATACATGTACTTTTGGTAAATATTGACTTCTAGTGATTACAGAGGGGATTCTAAGCAAGTCAAGAAAACATCTATTTATCGAAAAGGTGTTCGAGTCAACATGGCCAGATTTCATATACAGCAGTGCTATCAAAAAGAAACCAATCTATGCGGTCGCTGCCTGATATGAACTAAGTCCTGCATTGAGCACCTATCCCTGAAATTAATGGATACATACATGTGCATATACTGGAATGATTAACAGGCTATGTAGTCCCCATAGCTATCCAATTTTCATGGATATAGCCAGTAGTGTGCTGGCAAATGTTTAACAACTACTACTCGATTAGAACCGGAAGTCATAACTGAAATATTTCAGCCTAGAACCGGAAGTTGATATCAGAATTAAGACTTCAAATCTGCAATAATTTTTGAAAATTTTTACAGATTTGCAAGATTTGTGGGACAGATTTGTAAGATTTTTCTATATGGCAGACCCTTTGGTTGTCTCCCAGTTGCAGTGTTACATTATGCAATGGAATTTTTTGACTAAATCTCTGAGGTTTTTTTCTCCTAACAATATACGGTCTGTACAAACTTGGAGGGGAAGTAGTATGGGTGATTTTAAGCAAAAAAGTTCATATGAACATGGGTCCGAATTTGAACGCTAACTTCGATATGAACAGAAATAAAAATGCCGCCACCAAGATCAACAAGTTAATAACTCAAGTTCTGTAACATCTAGAATGATGAATTTTTGTAAAACAACAGGGTACATAAAACTGTGTGTACCGTTAAAAATTGATCAAATTGCAACCAGTAGTTTCAGAGTTACGCGTTCAACATCGTAATCCGTGCTCACATGCGAGTACTAGCCAGCATGTATTACGATTTTGACTGCGTAACTCGGAAACTATTCTTTGGAATTCGATCAAATTTTAACAGCCCACACAGTTTTACGTACTCCGTTGTTTTTACCAAAATTCATCATTCTAGATGTTACAGAACTTGATTTATTAACTTGTTGATCTTGGTAGCAGCATTTTTAAAAGCTTTTATTAATTGTAATTGTAATTCGGGAACAGATATTCTGCAACCGATCCCCACCAGACATGAGTCCAAAAACGGGGAAATCCAGAAAGAAGAGTTCAGACAAACAAGAAATTAAAACTAAAAATCATGAAAAGATGTTAATATGACTCAAATAAGGGTTAAAAACATAAATTAATTTGAAGACAGGATCAACATTGAATAGGTTAGTACGGACTTTATTTTTAAAAATTAAAGTCTGCTGGTTTCTTTTGGACAATGGGACACGAATACCTATAAGTTCTAGGGATCGCGGCACCCATAAATGTCCATTAAAAATTTTTATTAGAATGTTACCAAATAACTTGTTAATAGCAAAATGTAGATTAAAAATATCAGTCTGTGAAGAGACATTGTCTAACAAACCGAACTTAGCGCAAAGAAAATTCTTGAAGCCGTTCACTTTGGCCTGAATCTGATTAAAAGATTGGGTAGGACCCGAATACCATATCCAGATACCATACAGAATTTTCGACAAGACTATACTATGGAATAAGGTAATAAAGGTGCGAGTATTAACAAAAAAGTTGGTCAACCTTTTCAGGATACCTATTCTCCTACTGATGTCAACTAATAACTTGTCTATATGATACGTAAATGATAAAGAGCTGTGGAAGATAACTCCTAGATCCTTCACGGATTCACGGTATTGTAAAACCCGATCTCCAACGTGATAATCGAAGACAAAGTTCACCACCTTACGCGATTAAGTAACGCAAAATGATTTATCAAAGTTAATCAAAAGACTATTGCTAACTGACCATTTAAATATACAGTTTAACATGTTGTTTAACTTGTGGCAGTCCTCCCAAGTATCGACTTTTGAAAAAATCTTAAGATCATCAGCATAGCATAAGATTTCAGCTACCTCCTCAGATACGGAAAAAGAGAGATCCGCTATGAAAATATTAATAAGAACGGGTCCGAGCAGCGACCCCTGTGGTACACCACTCCTAATTTTACCCGTAGCTGTTAAGCTATTATATTCCGGAAGGATGAACGTCCTGTTTATCAGTAATGAGTAAAGCCAGTTCCATAAGCGATCGGATAAACCAACATGCTTCAACTTGTGTAGAAGCAGTTCGATGTTGACGCTGTCAAAGGCTTTCCTAAAATCCAAGTAAATCACATCTACCTGGGCCCTTCGATCCAAGTTATCAACCAAATAATGTGTGAAATGGGCTAAATTTGTAACCGTAGATCTATGAGATCTAAAACCATGTTGTTCTTCTGATAAGAAAGGGTCCACAAATAGAGCCAAATGTCGAGATATCAAAGTTTTGATCAGCTTGGCCGGATAAATAATTAACGAAATTGGTCTAAAATCTGCTGGTGATCGCGGATTCTTTACTTTGGGAATAGGAACAATTTGAACTACTTTCCATGCTGCAGGGTAGACTCCTTTAGCTAAAGATTTATTAAATAACAGTCTAAGGGGGTAGCTTAATGCATATAAACACTCTTTACAGATGTAATCGGGAATTCCATTAACATCAAGTGATCTCGAGGCTGGAACTTTCTTCGCAGCGTCCATAATATCATGTTCGGAAATAAATGGGATGCTTAATCTAGTGTCTATTCTATTCCAATAGTTCTGTAAGTGTCGATCGTGTGGCGTGAGCGACTCGTCATTACTCATTGTGCCAGCAAAATAAAACAAAAAGATTTAGAAGTTTTGTTTTTCCCAAGCAAATCATTAGCGGTTTTCCAAAACATATCAGCTTTCTCAATCAAATCATTTTCTACATTCGCATAGTAGGTCTTAAAGTTTTTTAAATATTCCTTTTTAAAAGCTGCTCTTGCAAGCTTAAACTGATGATAAACTTCTATTGTTTTCAGTTTAAGGTAAGTTCTGTGCTTCTTTTGCTTGGCTTTCCAAAGCTCAATAGTAGACCTTTGTATCCATCTAGGGAAATTGAATTTGGCTCTAGGATTCAACTTCGTAACAGCTGGCACATGTTTTTTTTTAATTTTCTTAGAATAACTTCTACTATTCTCTCCCAGATATCGTCAACCGAATCAAGATTCTCTAGTGTAGATCAATCGACAGCATAAAGGTCTTTAAACAACTCTCCATAATTGCCTTTTTTGAAATCAAAAATCTGTGAGTCACTGCGACGTCTATCCACAGAACATAGATTCCTGGTACTAATAGACAATGCAGGATGATATCTATCTTCTGGCACTAATAAGGACACCCTTAATTTATCACTGGCATAAATTTTATCAAGAGTTTCTAATCTGAAATTTGTAATAGTGTCATAATCATTAATCTCGGCTGCCCATTGCTTGATAAGACGTTTCCTGAGTCTATTAACATGTGACATATCACTATCGAAACGGTTATCCGTGAAATTAAAGTCCCCCATAATTATATATTTTCCATCTAGAAAAATATTGCAAGTTTAATGTTTGACCTATTATTTACTTGTGAGTTCATCAACTTTCTGATGGTTTGGAGTGGAGAAATTCTCGATCTGCGGGCCAGGTTCCCGTATCCCATTGGGCTTTGAACCGTGACAACTTGGTTGTTTTTAAGACACCTTGAGACAGCTTGGCTGTCCAGGTGCCTGCGATAGCCCAATTGGTAGAGGCGTCGGCTATGATAGTTGAGGTTCCTGGTTCGAATCCAGGTCGCAGAATTTTTCCTTCCATTTTTCAATCGAAAAATCATTACCTATGCTTGGAGAGCATCTCCAGTTTATAATCATTATTATTTATGTATGCTGTTTATTAAAAACTTCCAAGAACAAATTCATCTTATTTTGTCCTTAGGAAGTGATACTCCAAGAAGTACCCAATGTTTAATTTACACTTTGTATAATGAGTTCTAAAGTTCCTCTCTTATGTTCTTTGATAAAGCTGAAAATAAAGGTGAAAGTAGTCAGATAATGTTTTCTGTTATGATGTATTACAAAGCCTTGATTTATTTTGCTAATAAGAGGAATTTTAAGAGATCATACACAGAATATACAGTATATTTCCTTAAATTTTGATACATGTTAAAAATCAACATGGTTAAAGATGATTTCCATCTTTTTAAACTTTAGTAAGAACAAAATTAATCAGCCAAAGCATTAAAAGTAGATAAAAACCAAATTAAAATATAGAATACATGGACATAGCCAAGGGAGGGGATCACCATGTCTGGTACCCCCCCCCCCCCATTGGAAAAAAATTCAAGATGTAAAGAAGGTGATTGATTGTCAGAAAGTGTTTTATTGATTGTATTTATTGCATTAAAGGCAAAATATAACCTTTTCACCATAGTTTATAAAGATAAATCTAGTTGGGAAAAACTTTTAATAAAAAAGGAATAGCCAAGATTTCATTGGGTCGCCCCCCCCCCCCAACACCACTTAAAAAACAAAGCCTGCTCACTGTTATCATCAAACCTGGGGTGACAATTCAAGTTTCATTCAATTGTAATCAGTGTTTTTTCGTTGGTTGTAAACAATGAAAGTTGGATTGTCAGCACTCCTTTGATGACACAGTTTGCAGACAGTTAGAAGGCTTTGTTTTTTAGATGGTATTAGTCTCCCCTCCCCCCTGTTTAAAAAATTCTGACTATGTCCCTGGAATATCAAAGTTTCATTAAAATTCTGTTATACTTTTTTTCATAAAATGATAATGGTTAAATTCTTTTTTCTTAATACAAATTTTACTGATAGTTTGTTTCTTCTTCTAAAAGACTGGAGACATAAATACACTCACATTCCTTAGCTGCCAATAAAGTGGTTGGTACATATTTTCAAAAATGATTGTTAACATTCAGAAGCCATAAACCTGGCCAACATAATCTAATTTTAGCATCTATAAAATAAATATCCTTTCAGAAAGAACTAAACGTTCATTTTGTAAATTAATTAGCTGTCACAGCAGGAGATGCTCTAGCTACCATTGTTGTAAATTAATTTTTTTAATTGTGAAATTTTTTTAATTTATTACAGAAAAGTAATTGTTTTTCCTCTGACTGTGAAATTATTGTAAAAGTATTTTATTAAAATAAAATAACATTTATCCTCAAGATAGATTTCATTTCATATAAACAATATTATTACGTTGCAGGGAGCTAATTTACGCATTAACGCATGTAGAAAATGGTGGGAATTTGAAAAGCATGCTTAAAAGAAAATTTTTTTAAATAAAACAATGGCCAACAATTGAAATTGGAAACATGAAAATTACATGTACCATAAAAGCTCGATTTGAAACATGGACTTCTATTTGTAAAAACAGTCTGGATCCCCCGGCTCTTAGAGTTTAATATTTAATTTTTTAATAATTAATATTTAAAAACATTACTCTTTTTTGTTTATATATTCTGTAGTCTTGTTATTTTCTCCTCCCTTGAAGGTCACTCTGAAGGTCATCTAAACATCCCCTTGACATTAATGATCTTAGAGAACTCTTCAATGGTGACATTCCAGTTGTCTTAGTTGGTGACCTTAATGCCAAACACACAAGCTAGAACTCCATAAGCTCGTAACCCTGATCTTTGATAATGTTGATATCAACTTGAAGGAAGAAGTGAAGCATCAGCAAGATTGGAAACTCTTCAGAGAGCTATCGCATTGTAACAGCCTGCTTGATAACGTATGCTGTATAGATGACATTGACCATAATATTGAGGCCATCACCAAGCGTATCAGAGATGCTGTCGATTCTAGCACCTTTCCTTCAAGTGGCAGCCTCCCAGTCATCCTGAACTTACTTATTTGTAATCTAATCATTCAAGGAAATAAGACCCGAAGACTTTGGCAATGCTATCATGAACATTAGCTCAAGACTTTCATACTATTGTGTAAGAAAAGGGAGGTACAACTTCTTGAATATGAGATTTCCCACAGAGATTCAGTAATTATTTAAAGTGATTTAAAATACATCCTGTTTGCCTATTTAGAAGTAAAGACATCTCATCCTATACACTTAATATGTGACCAAAAATATCCGAATGCCCACTCATTATGGAAGAGGAAAGCATGGATGCCAGCTCACAGAGGAATCAAAAAAGATGCAAGAGGATCCAAAAACATCTTTGTAAGCTGAAATGATGACATGGTAAGAAAAGGTGAGCTAAATGGCTTTGAATGTGAAATGACTAGATGCTATCATTGTGGAAAATCTATTTATGAAATTCATTGTTTCTGCACACTCCATTTTTGTTTTATGTAGATATTAAGTTATTAGAATATGTCCATTTACAATACATAATTTTTATTGTCTAGAGTTAATGTTCGTTCTTTCAGACATCTTCAGTAGTTTTATAATAACTGAAATTCTTGGATTTCTAAACATCTAACAATCGTTTTGACAATAGTTTTTCTTATTTTTGATGGTTACATTGTTGTCTTTGTTAATTTAATATAAAATATTATATTTTCTCTTAATCTTTTATTTTTGCTTAATATTTCTTTTGTTACTTTCTTATACATAGTATAAGGAAGTATTGTAATCACGAAAAATTTCGACCTCCAGATTTTCACTAATCTTCACGTATTAGGGTCCCTAGATTACGAAAAAGTGATTTCTGGAAAATGTCTGTGTGTGTGTGT
>JAHWFO010036886.1:1125193-1171655 GCA_023313115.1 Rhysida immarginata
TGTGTGTGTGTGTGTGTGTGTGTGTGTGTGTGTGTGTGTGTGTGTGTCTGTCCACAATAGCATTCAAACGGCTAAAGCTATCGAGACCAAACTTTAAACTTAAGATTATAATCTTCCTCTGGAGGTCTGATTAGTTTTCCAGTGGAATCGGTGAACCGGAAGTATCAGTTTACTCCAGCGCCAAAATATATATTTTGAAATATCTCATTAAACATTGCGTTTATGAAAATTTTGTATGGGGTAAAAAGTGTTCCAATTTCACTTACAAACAACTTTTGTTAAGAAAATTTTTCAAAATTCCAACCGGAAGTACCAGTTTTACTCTTGTCAAAATCCAGTTTTTTGCAAAATAAGATGGTATAGGCGAAATAAGATGGTATAGGCAAATTTGGAATCTATACTAAAGTGTTTAGAAGCTAATTTGAAGTAACTTTTATTCACAAACTTTTTAAAATTTCTATCGGAAGTTGATTTTTTAGACAGTTGTTTAATTTTTTTCTGAATTTGGACCAGGTCATTTATGTATAAGAAAGTCGGGTGGTGACCACGCCTCATTTTTTTGTTCTTCTTTTAAAATTTGGTTGAACAGCAAGTTAATGTCATGTTATTTAATATTTCTTAGAAATTTGCATGTAGTCATGCAAAGATGTTAATTTGTAATCTGTTCACTCCATTTTTGTTTTTACTGGGATATTCTTTTCTTACAGAATAAAAACTATAATTATTCTGCCAATATCTATATCTAAATGTGGGTAATATTTATTTAGCATAAAGATGATTAAATTTTCAATTATTATTATTATTATTTCTCTCTTATCAGGAAATTATTATATTATAAATTAATTTACATGTTTCTTCGAATTCCCAGATTAAATAAGAAAAATTTAAAACGGATTAAATAATTAATTGGTTGCCATTTCCAATTGCATGTTTACTTAATAAGATATGTTCTACATATTTGGAATTTTTTAAAGCATTCTTAATGTAATAAATGTTGTTGTTTATCTTCAGCTTTTCCCATTTCCACATGGGGTCGCTGTGTTAATTTTTTTGATTTGGCAATGATTTTTTACGGCCAGATGCCCTACCTGATGCCAACCTCACAAGAGGAAATGTTAGAGAAAGGACAAACACAAACATCCATGCCCTCGGCGAGATTCGAATCCGCGACTCGCTGGATCCGAGAGCAATAAGATCTGCACCTTAACCCTCTCGGCCACTGAGCCGGCATTCTTGATGTAATAAATATTTTCTCTAAATATCATTTCTAAATTTTGGTTAGTTTTTCTGATGTAAATCTTATTACATTCTTTACATTTAGTTTCATTTACTCCACTTCTTTCTTTTTCGCCGGCCAGGTGGCCAAGAGGGCTAGGCGTAGGCTTTCAGTTCTTGAGTCCGCCTGATCGAATCCCGCCGTGGGCATGGATATTTGTGTTTGTCCCGGGCTGCATACAGATATAACTTGTGTAAAAGGCATAAAATGACCTTTGTAGTAGATGCCAAAAATTCTAATAACCCAAACCAAACCAACCATCTTTCTTTTTCTGTAATTTCTCTTTTATTTTCTAATAGTGATATTAGCTTATTTTTGATCTGAAAGTCACTTCTATCTCTTTCTTTCGGTATTCTTTTTTAATTTTGTAGCTTATATTTCCTTGAAATGTTAAACATATTCTTTTCTTTTACATTTACATTGTTTTTCTGTTGTTTTTCTCTAATTTCTGTTGCTGTTTTGAATATTATTTTGTTTATTTGGTCTCATCACTGTTTCTCATCTATTTGGTATGTTTTTTATTTCTGTTGATTTATCTATAATATCTAAATGGGGTGGAGAGAATAATAAGAATACCTTTCGATTTAAACGTTTTGTCGAATATCTAGAAAAATACTTGAGAAATTATCCTAAGACTTCAGGGGTGTAAAGTGCATGTTACACCTCATATATTCAGCGAAGGTTTTGTCCGAAAGGCAAATACGGGACTAGCAACAAATTGAACAAAAAAATAATGTTTTGGATCATCCTGTAAAAAATAATGTTTGAAATGCGTTGTAGCTGTAGCATATGATTTTTTTTTTTTACTTATCTGTGTTCATTTGTATGAGGATAGCACGTATATTCATGGAGATATAAAGGTTTCTTTAAAAAAATAGAAATTTTTTTTGTAAGTTTTTTGTTTATACCATGCAGGATTTTCAACCCAATGCAATGTCATTTTCAGGAAACTTGACAAACTGCAGTAGAGACAACACCCTGTAATCAGAATATTAAAATATTAAAATACTAAATAATGTTTAACTGTGCATGTGCAAGCATTACCAAGATGTTATTTGCATAATTTATACTCAAATGTATAGAGCTACTTTTATAAAAAGCCCAAGCAAATATCATGAAAATTCAGAAATATATTGCTGATAGAATGAGTTGAATTTCAGTTGCTCTCAAAAATAAACAAAATGATAAGAAGCTTTCTCCAAATTTTTATTTTTGGACCGAAGAACGGTATCAACTTCTTCTCCTTAAGTTGATATGAAGGCATATTGACCTCATATAGAGTTCATATCAGCTTAAGGAGAAGTTGTTGATACGGTGTCCAGTCCAAAAATAGAAATTTGGAAAAAGCCCCTTATCGTTTTGTTTAATTTTGAGAGCAACTGAAATTCAACTCATTTTATCGGTGATATCTTTCTGAATTTTCAGGATATTTGCTTGGGCTTTTTATGAAAGTAGCTCTATACATTTGGCTAATAAATTATGCAAAAAACATTTTGGTAACGCTTGTGCATGCAGAGATAAACATTATTTAGTAAGGCTCATATTTTATCAAATATTTAATATTTTAATATTCTGATTGCAGGGTGCTGTCTCTACTGTAGTTTGTCAAGTTTCCTGAAAATGAAATTGCATTGGGTTGAAAATCCTGCATGTTATAAACAAAAAACTTACAAAAAAAATTTCTATTTTTTTAAAGAAATCTTTATATCTCCATGAATATACGTGCTATTCTCATACAAATGAACACAGACAAGTGAAAGAAGCCTCATAGTCATATGCTATAGCTACAACGCATTTTAAACATTATTTTTTACAGGGTGATCCCAAACATTATTTTTTTTTGTCCAATTTGTTACTGTTTCCCTATTTGCCTTTGGGACAAATCTTTTGCTGAAGTATATGAGGTGTAACATGCTCTTTACACCCCTGAAGTTTCAGGATTATTCATCAAGTATTTTTCTAGATATTCGACAAAACGTCTAAATCGAAAGGTGTTCCTATTATTCTGTCCACCCCCTGTATATATCTTCCATATATTTGAATTTTATATTATGTATTATAAATAATCCGATTCTTCATTAATCGTTGATGTCTGCTTCCATCCTCAAAACTCGTGCTAGGTGGATTAACAATGGAGCTTTGTATTTTAGCCTGTGCTTGAAATTAAAAATCTAATAATAATGTTATAACAATGATTATTATAAGCAATTGTCAACATAACTGTGTGTAAAACCATGATTGTAAAAGCAGTATAAAGCCCCTCGTTTTGGTTGTTCATCCGATGTCGCTCTTTGCATGTGTACTGACTAACGGTGTGTTCCAGCTATTTCTTCTGATAAAATCATTTTCAGTTGGCTTGCTAGTTAATATGAAATGTAAATCTCATCTTTTCATGGTACACTTATTACAGTGTGTAAGTATTACAGTTATGTTAGGTTGGTCAGGAGCGAGTACGTTGACTTTTTTTATGCATCATATTAATTTGTAATTATTTGTAAATATTACAGTAATTGTTCTTTTGAAATCATATTAATTTGTTTAATTTTTATGTACTGGGTGTACAAATGAGTTTACATCATTTTTTGGCCGAAAATGGAAAGATAATAATTATTTTATTCAAAATATGTATCCTCAAAACACACAACCTTCTGAGCCTTTCAGGCAATAAGTGGATTCCACAATAGAAGAAGTTCAGTTATTTGGAACCAGTCCAGTTATAAGCCAATTTTTGATCTCCACATGAGAAGTATAGCCTACTGGTCTCCAGAAAGCGTGCTCTGCAAGGACTTAAACAAATGGTAATCTGACAGTGGGTGGGATAACACAAATGCTTCTAAAGTTTCCTTGACATACATTGTGACATGAGGTTTGGCACTGCCATGCTGGAGAACAACTTTGTCATGTCTTTTTGCTTATTCTGGACATTTTTCTCTCAATGCACTATTCAAATTGATTATTTGTTGTTGATAATGATCAGCATTGATGCTCATCCAGTAATGCTTCCAAATCTTCATCTTCAAATGTTTTTGGTGCTCCTTTACACTTTTTGTCTTTCATGTCGAAATAATAACTTTTGAATTGTCTGAGCCACTGTCGACACATGCTTTCAGCTAGAGCATGTTTACCATATGCTTCCACAAGCAAATGGTGACTTCTAGGAACAAAACTTCCAACATATGCTGTTTTTTTTTGGCACAAAATTCAACATTTTCAATACACTTAAAATAATGATGTTCACACTTCCACAAACTATCCTATACTAATTATCAAAGACTGTTTCAAGGATTGTCTCATCAATGTGTTGCCATTCTCAATTACATGAATTCTGAGCAAGTTACGCCATTTATTACCAATCGATATAAACATATTTGTACACTCAATATCAGTTTCAGTTATCTATCCAAAGATCTCCTAAAAAATCTGGCAAAAATATTTTTACACTGTAAATACTAATTACCAACTATCTAATTACAAGAAGTAGTGTCTCATGCTCATTACAAGTAAAAGTCATATAAAGATCATACCAATTCAGCATTTGGTGATTCTAATATTGTTGGTAGAGATGGTTGTTTTGAAACATGCCTACAGTTGAATACTCGTGGCGTTTGAGTTTTCACATTTCTCTATAAATGCAAAAAAAAAAAAAAAAAATGATATAATCATTAACAAGTTAATCACCTTATATTTATTAAAAATTAAATGTAAAAATATTTATATTATTTACAACAGATGTTTGAACACTAGTACATGTTTCCCACGCAGCTTCTGGCCAGCATTCATTGAATGGAGATATTTCTGCAATCTGTTAAAAAAAAAAACAAACTATAATTCAAAATAGGAATTACATTTATAAAGGAATTAAAGACAACCTTCTTTTACGATGAAAGAAATGAGAGAACTGACAAAGCCTGTTTTACCTGCCAAATCAGACTTCTCTTTATACAGTCAACCCTCCTTATTCAAGGACCCTCACAAATACTATAAATTCATGAGTAATTTTAGGGCATCCAAAAATTAAGTCTTAATAATGTTAAATATATTAACATACAAAAAAGTAGTGTAAATAATGCTGTAATATGCCAATGACGCAGGATAATACACATACGAACACACAAATACAGACAAACACAGACACACAGCACGGAGAGAGAGAGAGAGAAAGAGTAAGAAAAAGATAATGATCAGCTAATTTCGACCATAAGACCACAAATAATGACAGGAATTTTCACTTTTATGCATGTTAAGGTAAAGGGCAGACTCTTCCTCTACCTGATAGTTCCTCTGTTGTTGAATGTGGTGCTATTCAAACTGATACAAGAATTCATTAATGTTTTGTTGTAGTGTGTATTGCATGGGGTTCATTGCTTCAGAGAATCCTTGGTCTCATCTGTACAGTTCCCCCCGTAGTGTAATCTTTTGGTAAACAGTTGCATTGCTATGCTTAAGTTTCAGTTATCACCAGTCAATAAAAAATTCAATTTCAAAATGGGCAAAACAGATGGTAAAATGTACGAAATCATGAAAATAATGTATAGGAATGATTAAATGTTGAGAAGAAAGATTAACTGGAGATTAACTGACCCCAAAATGATTAATTCATGGAAATATCTTCCAGAAGGAACCTGAAATCACTCCCTGCACCTTTTGGATCAGGAGGTTATAAAGTAGCTCTAAAGAAAGAAAAGATACCCATTTTATTCCTGGATCCTTTCCACAGACAAGGCAATAACTCAGGCCAATAACAGAATGTGATCTTGGTACTAGAGGAGTAAGTGATCTTGACAACCTCAGAAACTGGCAGCAAACCCCCCCTCTCTCTTCAGAGGCTGATAACAAACTTGGATTTATTCATCCAAAGCCTAATTTTGACAATTCACCACAAGGAACCAGGAAGGAAGACTGGTTCATATTACTGTGTTTCTGTATTTGACTTTCTCTGTTTCTATTGACCAAGTTATAATAAACTTAGATAAATGATTAATGAGTGAATATTTGGAGTTAATTTTCTTTTCTATATTAATATTCACTAGGCCTAATTTTCTTTTTTCTTTTATTTATTTTTTTTTTTGGAGAAATTAGACGTACAGAGTCATACAAATTCTCATTAATACAAAGTCATAGAGACCAAGAAAATTTCTCATATTATCCGTATTTATGCTAAAGTGTTATTATAAACCATACTAAAGTGTTATGAAATAAGCACGGAAATAGAGTACTTTAAGTTAGAAAAAATTTTTATTCACCTCTCATAAAAAGATCTGTAATAACAGTTTGTTTTCGTGCCAAGAGAAATTTTTTGCCTAAATCACTATTGACTTTACATTATAATGTAAATAAGTCTTCAGGAACATCCTGACTGTATAATACATGTATATAAGATTTAATTTCCTCCATCAATTCTAACATTCTCTGATTTGATGGAGCAGATTGAATTGGTTCGTCATCATCGCTCTCTTCGTCTGCGCCATCTTGCTTATCATCCAGACATTCTTGCATGATCTCTTCGTCGGTTAATAGGTTAGGTTAAAAAGCTTACAGTAATTTCTACAGTACTGAACTATGCTGGAACAGAAAAAACGTTAACTTACTTGTTTAAACCATGTTAAAAATGCTGTTTCCACGTCTTCGTGTGCTGCTTTACGCATTCGTTTTCTTCCCAGAGTTCCACCCATTTCAGCCTGTTGTCTAATGTTTTCAGAGCTTTTAAGAATCATTGATAATGTCGACGCTGGAATGTCAAAGTCTTTAGCAACCTGCCCTTTTATAGCATTTGGTTTTTCTGCTGCATTAAGAATTTGTAATTTAAGATCTAACGAAAGATCCTTTTGTTTCCTTTTGCTTGAGACTGACATTGAATAATAAAATTAGATAACTGCTCTGCGTTGTAGTGATGACAAAATTGATTTTGAAACGATGTCGACATTGCACTTGTTTAAATACAGATTTGAGCACCATGTGACAGGATTTCAGATCTACGTAGAATAGCTGAACCAATCATATTTTGCGAATCAGATTTCCCGCCAGTTTGAAAGCACGTGAATCAGATTTTATGCTAATCTCGAAGCCATATGACAGAACAAATCTCATCTTTATCTTTTAACAGAAGCAATCACATATCCCACTGATGTAACATATGAAATGATTTTGAAAATTATTTTTATTAACTTTACACTTTGAAATCTGAAATTTTATCATTAAAATTGTTTCTCCCTTCGTATAAACCGTACTTTAATAAAAATTTGTTCGTATAAAGCAGAAAAATTTACGTAGAAATTGCTTTCTCAGGGACGGGCCACAAAATGTCTTTGTATTAACTGGAATTATGTATTAACCTAATTCGTATTAACGAGAATTGACTGTATATTGCTTTTCTGCATCTTGATGAGCTTTGCACAAACATGCTGGTCTGATCAAAGGATTTCATGTACTTTTTCCACTTTTTCCACTTTTTCAGGGGTTTGGCTTATTTATGATGTGCTCCTTGCTGTCATAGAATCGAGCATCCCATTGAATCAAGTTTAAATGATCAAAACAATCACACGAACTATAATGCTTAAGAATCAGACCACACATCATAGATAGAGGTAAGCAAGGGCAGAGCATGGGCAGAGGGGAGCGGTGCAAATTATCCTTGCAACAATACTACATACATATATACATTTACAACCAAATTGAAACAGGGCAACTGGGAAGGGGTGGTTGATCCCACAGTGCGAAGTCCTCAGTAGAAACAAGCTAACCAGCAGTTGCCAACTTCTGTCACCGAATGCACTGTTCTTGATTTTCTGCCTCTGGCAACTAGCAGAGTGCCGCAGCCCATGTGTAAATGATAACTATTCTAGTTATGTCTCGAGTTTGCTAGCAACCTCATTGTCAGCAACCAATCCACAGGGCATAAGAGGCCTTAGATGAACATTATTTCAGTATCCTGCATTTGATTTGGTGTCAGATTTTTTCCAACATTACCTATTATGTGTGTTATGCTTTCAGACATTATGATGAAGGTTTCATCAAACCAGAATATCCTGCCAATGAGCTTGAAACTCATTCCACTTTTTCCAGAGCTTTATGATAAAAAAAAAAATGTTGGGAGATAAAAAAAAACTGTATTTCAGGATGACATCCTCCATGTACTCTAAAAGTTGATTGAGATATCCATTCGGGAATAACTGATTATCTATTAGTGCAAGTTCAGGTTTGATAACTTTGTTCTAATTTGTTTTCCTCTCATGACTACATGGTCCATACTAAATTTTTCTTTCTCACTGGGGAGAAGAGATCAGTATGAGGAACGACACATTTTATTAAGGTGAGATTAAGGTCCATATTCAGAACATATTCAGAATGACTGCTAATGCTCTTGCTCAAACCATTGTTGAGTACAAATTCAATAATATGGAATTTGTATTCAACAATGGTCTTTAGCAAGAGCATTAGTGCTCATTCTGAATATGGGCCATAGAATGCTAAGGAGAGGAAAAATATACAAGAGATCCAAAGAGAGCCAATAACTGAGACTTAGATCGGGAACTTGGAAATTGAAAGTTGCCTTGGTGAACTATCAACAGACATGAGGAGACATCTAGATCATTAAATGGACTGAATAATCTGTCAGACCAATGGAAAAAGATATGGAACTAGCAAGGGGGTGATTGAGTGAGCAAAACCATAGAAAAGGCTAAATAGCAGATGGATGGAGTTTGGTTATTGAGGCAATGACTGCAGAGAGACTAGAATAAGAACTTGCCACTGGCAAACAGAGAGAAAAGAAAGAGGGAGGGAGGGAGAGGGAGAGAGAGAGAGAGAGAGAGAGAGAGAGAGAGAGAGAAAGAAAGCACCCCACCCCCTGATAACATATGAGACACTAGATTAGCATCATGTTGCTAAACAGAAACATAATAATAACAATGGTTATGTTGAATGAAATAAATAGAAAGTTCTTTGGTACGCTATGTAGTAAATTGTATGAGGGGCAATCAAAAACCTCTCGGAATTCTTCAATAGACAGCGAACAAATGATAAGATAGCAATCCTGCTTTTGGGAAGGGAGAACAGCATCTCTGCTTGCAGGTGCAATAAGGCTAGACAGGTTACAATGTGCCATTTCATTATTGTTTTCTTTGAAGTAGATATGAGTGATGGTTGTACGTCATAATTTCTCAATTCAAACAAGGTGCAAATTGGGCTGTTATGGGCCATTTCTATGTGCAAGTTTTGCGGAGGCTGTGCGATGTGGCTTGAGGAACAGCACAACAAATGGCAGGGACAGTGGTTTGTGCATCATGATAATGTACCAAGCCCCACCTTGCTTGTTATGCAGCAATTCCTCACTAACAAAATCATTCCTATCATCCCTCAGCCACCAAACTCTTCAAATTTTGCTCCTAGTGACTTCTGGCTGTTCCCAACTCTGAAAATGGGCCTCAAGGGGACATGAAGTCAAATGCGACGGCTGAGCTCTGAAGATTCCACAAGAAGCCTTCCACCAATGCTTCCAAGAATGGCAGATTTGATGGAACAAGTGCGTGTGCTCGCTAGGGGACTGCTTTGAAGGAGATTAGATAAGCGCTGTCATATGTACTACATTAGAGATCTATACCATCATTCCAGGAACTTTTTGTCTCCCCCTTGTATTTCTTAGGAGTAGGAAAAAAAATCTTACGTCTTGAGCAAGTTTAATTCTTAGTGGTTTTGTTCGGCCAGGTTTTGTATGCAAGGCATCGTTTAAAGATAGTTCATTTTCAAGAGAAGTTATTCTAATAATCTTCTGCAAAGCATAAAGAAAAAGAAAATAAGAAAATAAATATAAGATAAGCAATTTATTTTTTAAATAATGTAGTTACTCAAACCCATTCATATTAGGGATAACACAGGCCAACGATGAAAACACATTTTGAATGAATTTCCTTATACTTGTGTTTTTTTAGTGTGCTGATTCTGAGCCTGCTTTTAGATTTTTTTCTATCAGATTAAGTTTCCAATTATGCACATTGAGACAGCAATATTAAAGTAATAAGTATGAAGAGAAGTGGATGGTAAAGTATCATAAGGAAATTTATCAGGCCCCAAACTCTGAATAATTTAAAATGTTTCATTGAAAAACAAGAAATCTGTGGATGATAGGGAAAAAAACTGAGGTCAGATTCAGCACACAAAAAAGCATAAGAATTAGCTCTTAACATTAAAAAAGTTTTTAAAAAGTTATTTTTTGTTGGCCTGTGTAATTTAGACTTACTTGGGATGAATGATTTTTTTTGTGGAGATTTAATGATAAATTTGATCCTATCTAAGATGAAATGTAAAAATGTATTACTTAGCAGTTTATAAACTATCTAAAATAAAAATTAACAATAGTAGTATTCATCTTGCTAAACATTTAAGAAATGCTTACTTTTCCAGAAACTGTTTCAGATGCTCCAAGTGACCCTGTGCTTGTAGAAGCTCTTCTCTAAATGATTCAAATTTTTTTTTTTAATTTAATTTTTAAGCAATGTTCTTAAGGGGTAAAAATCTTTAAATAGTTAAATTTCAACACATACAATGGGAAGCAGATTATGGACATCTTGTAAGGGATAAAGACGGTTGGACTTGAGAGTTGTAACAAAAAGTCGTTCCCAAAAAGTTTTATTTAAATTAACAGACTGCAATTCACAACATCTAGAGCATGTTGGGTCATATCTTACATATTTCTTATAGATTTGTTCCATTACCAGTATTAGTTTACTTTAAAATTTTGATTATTTTCAAAATGCTATCAGTCCAATAACACTAATCACCATTTAAAAAAAAAAAACAAACTGAAACTAAAACAACAATTAAAAAAACTTAAAACAAACAGTGGCATCACAGCAGTAACATTGCATTGTTACTTTACATTTTATTGAAACAATAGAATTCAAATGATCAACATTTAAACTTCCTCTATTTACCCAACAAAGGTGTTAAAGGAAATTTTTCTTTCAAAATAGAAGTGTTGTTAATAGTTATTAAATTTTATATTTATTAAGAAAATGCAATGCCTTAAATATTTTGAATTTTGACATGTAATATTTGACTAATTTTCATATTAAATGCCAGACACATTGATTGATTTATATTTCCCTTTACAGGGTGTTTACTAAACATACAGCAAAAAATTCAAGGGGTGAGTCTTTGGATTATTTTAAAAATCTTTTGTCCTTTGTAGATTTTCGAAGATACAGGGCGATAAAGGTTATCAACAAAAACTATCTTTTATTACCTAATATTACATGTAAAGCTTCTTAATCTACAATAACTGCTGAAAATGACTGCCACCATCAATCAATCTTCTCCTTATTGACTGCCAAACTCTTTCAAAAATACCAGAATTGTTTCTTATTGCATTACACCCTCAATTATCCATCCAATTTCTCAAATCATCTATATTTTCCACTGGAGCAGTGTAAACTAACGACATCAGATGGCCCTATAAAAAAAAATTCAAGGAATTTAAGTCCGAGGATTGAGCAGGTCCACCTCATCCAATCTAGTGGTCTTGATATGTTGCATTTAAAAACTCATGAGCAACCACAGTAAAATGCACTGGTTCACCTTCATGAATAAACCATATTACATTTCTCATTGCTAATGGTGTATCCTCTAGAAAGCCAGGTAGCGAGTGCTCCAAAAACAAACTATTTTTATTAATTAAAATGTTGTTAAAAGATATCAGTATTGCTTTTGTCGAAAAACCTTTATTGCCTAGTATCTTTGAAGCAGAACAGCATTCCAAAAACCATCTTGGACAAAAGATTCTTAAAATAAGAATAACCCCTTGGATTTTTGACGTATGTTTAGTAAACACCTGCATACAGTCTTTCAGAAGGAAAAAAAAAAAGAAAAGAAAATTTTATAGAATATGAGCATATTGTGAAGAGAGATAGGATCATAAACTGAAAAGTTTCCCTAACCTAAAGTTTTAATTGGATTAGCAAAATTGAAAACTTCTGTTAAGATGAAAGCAACTTATAAACAAACAAGCTTGAGGCTTCAGATTCTTTTTTACAATTGCACCTTAATTTTTTTAGATTTCTTAAAAATCACTTTTAAATAATTAGATTTTACAATATTAATTATTAATTAACTAAAAAAAAATGGTACTTTTCTTTTATGGATGCCACCCTATAGATGGCATTATTTATTGTAGTCTTTAGCTTGGGGGGGGGGGGGGGGGACACACCCCTAGAACTCCCCCCCCCCCTCTTATCAACTTATACTCTCCCCCTGTTTTATTGGTTAGGAGAATGTATGAATTGGTAAGAGTGGAGGTCTGGGTGGCAACCCAAGCTATAAACTGGTATCAGAATAACAGAACAATATCATTTTTCTAATTATTTAATAATAATTGGCATTTTTGTGAAGAAGGTTACTCTTACTTAGCAGAATTGCCCTTGTGCAGTGTTACCATTTTTAGCCCATAAAAATCTTATTACTTCCCTCACTTCTACTGGAGGTTGAAATCATGTTTCTAAATGAGTCCAATTTGAAATATCTCTATTGTACATCTTGCTCATTACAAGTTTACTAAAAGACCTGGAACACTAACACCATTCATGCCACTGGTATGAAATTGCATATTTACTTCATAGCATAGAGAAGCTATTGTGATGGGACTTAAAAATATTGGCATTTTCTTGTGTGCTAAGTTTGTGGAAAAGTTTTGTAGTATGTACAGTCACGCTCAGAAAATAAGGCACAAGTACAATTTTTGGCTTTTATTCTAACAGAACAATAAGACTTGCGAGTTTTTTTAACAAGAGGTAGATGACATGAAAATACAACTTTATAAATAAAAATATATCGATTTTTTATAATATCTTGCTGTAAAAAAGAAAATAGTCTTTTATGTGTGTTCACAAAATAAGGCACTGGTTAAATTTTGATACATATTTCATACCAAACATGTTGCAAATCTGAAACAAAAGTGAGAAATCAAAGGAGATGATGTCATACATTAGTACTTAGTCGGATAGCCGTTACTCTTGATAACATCTTGACATCTGCTGGGCATAGAATCGACTAACTTTGTCATGGTTTCGGACGGAATCTTAAACCATTCTTCCTGAAGCATTTGAAATTTTTCATTCAAGTTCGATGCCTTTTTGTCTTTGCAGCAACGAAACAGAACCTCCCAGAGATGTTTGATGGGGTTGAGATCAGGGGACTGCAATGGCCAGTCAAGTACTTGAACTTTTTTGGAAGCCAGATAATGCTTAACAAGGTTGGACGTGTGTTTGGGGTCGCTTTCGTGTTGGAATAGCCAGTCTCTGGGCATGCAGTTTTTTCCATGGGGATGCATGTGGGTCTGTAGAATATCTCTGTACATATTCTTATCCATAGTACCAACAACATGCACAAGAGGACTCACTCCACTTCTACTAAAACAACCCCAAACAATCAGAGATCCCCCTCCATGCTTCACTATGGGCACTTTGTATTATGGATTGAAATGCTTGTTCTTGGGGCGTCGAATATACTGTATTCCGTCTGTTCCATAAAGCAGAAACTTAGATTCGTCACTGCAGAGGATTTTCACCCATTCGTTGGAGTTCCAGTGCTGGTACTTCTTTGCAAAGGCAAGTCGGGCCTTCCTGTTTGCTGCTGTAGTGGAATGCGGGATGCCTACCATTCAAGTCTGCTTCTACTAGATGCCGTTTTGTTGTGGAAACACTAACTTTAACCCCATGAGCCTCTTGCATTTCACGGTTCAAATCCACTGCTGTAAGTCTGGGGTGAGCTTTTGATAACCGACAAAGCAGTCTATCTTCCTTTACTGTGGTAGTACGTGGTCTTCCTGATCCAGGCTTTCGTTGTAGGTCTCCTCTTGCTCTCTTTCGTTGAATAATACTTCTTACTGTACTTTTTGGAACATCGAAAACAGATGCAATGCTGTTGTGAGATTTCCCCTCCTCAGTGGCTTTTGCAATTGCCTTCTGGACCTTCAAATCGATTTGATATTTTCCTATAAAAATTGAAGGAGTATTATGTTACAGTTATTTTTATGCATTTTCTGGTGACAATGGAAACTTACTTTTTTTTTTTTTTTTTTAATAGCAAAAGTGACCTGCGCCTTATCTTTTGAATGTTGCTAAACCAGCAAAAGTGTCTGTTCAGTTTTTGTATGAGAATTATCTCCCAATTGTTTGGGTCTTATAAAGTGTTTCACCTTTCTATACCCTCCTTTAAAATATTGGTTCAGTCCGATAATCGTTTTTAAATTTACATAAAAAATTGTACTTGTGCCTTTTTTTCTGAGCGCTACTATATGTACGTTCAATGCCACTGGTAAATTAAGTTCTATGTACAAGTGAATTAATTATTCTCCTTTACTATTTTCTCAGATTTGCAGAACAAAGTGACCAACATAAAACCGAGGAGAGTCATCATGTACGAGTACTACAACCACGGCAACAAAGCCTTCATTGACAAGACTGACCCAGCAAATTTGCTTCTAAAGATCATATATTTTGGCTGAATACAAAGAGAATACTTTTTAAATTTTCTTTTATCCCATCAACATCCTATTAAGGTAGATTATGGGATCAACTATAGAATGGGAAATTTATAGTTTTTGTTTTACCATTATGTACACACAGTGTAAAAAGACACCATCACTAATTTGAAAATTAATATTGAAAACTGGTATTCAGTGACAAGAAATTTTGTCTTTGCTTGACTGATGACTGTAGCCGATACTAATGACAAGGCATTATGATTCGTCGTACGCTTAATAAGACCAGAAAAAAAATCACCATATTTCAGATGTAAAATGAATTATAGATAGTAAGATAAAATATTCTAGCATTTATATTTATAGAGCAGTGATCCTCTAACTGTGGCCTGCAGGCCCAAATGGCTGAAGATCTAGTATATTAGTTATATCTGAACTGGGGTGAAAAACATTTTTTATCAAGAGCAGTTGCTTGGTTCAAAGGAGGAGTCTTGGTTGCCAAGGTGAAAATAATATCGACTCCTTGCTTGTAATATCTGCAGTATCTGAATGGACAGGACTGCTGTCCCATCATGCCAGAAAACGGGGAACCTGACGTAGAGCATTATAAGCTTTGAATAGCTGGTGTATTCCAAAAGGTGGAAATGAAATATTCTTACAGATTATGGAAAATTCTGTAAAATACTCTGCTTTAAGGTCCAATTTGGAAATATTTGCTAGTATTTATGATTCTATTACAAAATGTTTAAATTTAAAAATTCTTGGCAACTAAGTGAGCTAACTGGATGACGAGTTAATATGCATTAGATTTTCACATATGTCACAATGGATTGCTAAAATATAGGTTCTTTACAAATGAATAGTGGGGGTTTTGTAAGTAAATGATGAATGGTTGGTTGGTTTATTTGGTATTAATGTCCTTTTCAACTGCCATGGTCATTTCAAGACTGCGTTATAGGGGCCACAAATTTTGCCTCACAAGGGTTTCGGCAAAAGACTACACGGGACACATGGCTTTACAAACCGTCGTCAAATTATACACGGCTTCAGGGAAAAAAATCCTTGTCGTCCTTGGCCGGGGTCGAACCCGTGTCCTCGGGCATCAGAGGCGATCACGCAACCACTGAGCCACCGAGGCCGATGTAAGAAAATGAAATAGCCATTTCCTGTCTACACGGGTGCCATTAGGAAGAACAACAAGAAACTGGAGATGCATTATTCATAGTTCTTCAGTGTGTACACTCTTTGTCAGTGTGAATAATACATCTCAAGTTTGGGCCGTTGCTCAAGTTGCACCAAGGCAGGAAATGGACATTTTATTTCCTTATGAAACCCGAGCATATTTATATAAAGATCTGTATATCAACAGTGTTTGACCTGTTGCATCTCATGCTCTATAAACTGAGTTAAAATTTTCTTTTTAAATCATATACCAATGACCAAATTCGTATCTGCAGAAAGGAACAAGCTGTGATCAGTGTTGCCACTTTAAAAATTAAAAAAAGCAATCCCTCCGTGGAGGGTATAGAAAAGTAGCAAAAGGGCTGAGGTCATCTATTTTTACTCCTTTATCTGCTCTTTATAACACCTAATTTTTTGATCAAAAAATTTTGTCCCCTATAACTACCACTTCCATAACTCCAACCCCAGTGCACCAATAAAAACTAAACTAAATAGTGAAGTAGGACAGGCTTATGGTAAGCTACATTCTGAATTTTAACCTTCTACGTCAAAAAATGTAGAAAATATGAAGGGGCAGACGGACAGATAACAGACCAGATGGACATTGTGAAACCAATAGGTGCTCTTTTCTTCCACTACTTAATAAGATTAATATGGGCATGGAATTTATTGATGGTTAAACAAATTATTTTTCATGTGGAAATTGGTAAAGATTCAATTTATTTATAGCATCAAATAGAAATGTTTTTACATCAAAAGTTAGTTGTGTTACCTTGAATTTCAAAAATATATCTTCTAGCAGCTATGGTTTCTGTAATTACTGTAAATTGAACCAGTTTTATATGAAAGAAACTAGGACTTGTCTTTTTAAATTACCATTTTTGTCAGATAATATTTGAAACAATGGAAGGAAGAATTCTACGACCTGGATTCGAATCAGGAACCACGATTATCATGCTCGACGCCTCTTCTAAATGGGCCATTGCAGATACGGTACAGCAAGGCTGACTCCGTCTCCAAGTGTCTTAAAGACTGCTAAACAGTCAGGATGGAAGACCCAATGGTAGGGCAGGCACCCAGTTCACAGATCAGGAATTCTTCCTATCCCAACCATCAGAAAGTTAATGAACACACATAAGAAATTATCCCAACTTGACTGTTTAGCAGTCTTTAAGACACTTGAAGACAGCCTTGCTGTACTGTGTCTGCGATGGCCCAATTGGTAGAGGCATTAAGCATGATGATTGTGGTTCCTGCTTCGAATCCAGGTCGCAGAATTTTTCCTTCCAATCTAAGCAACATTTCCCTCTTTCATTTTTTTTCTCTGGGGCATTGTTTTTGAGATAAAAAATATTGGATGTCGCGTAGACATAATATGCCACTCAATCCATGCTTCTGGAACACGTCAAAATCATGGTCAATCATGTAACAAGAAGAACAAATACACATTGCATACAGTACAATAATGTGACTTGTTTTTTATGAAACATGCAAATGTTTTACAGTAAGTGTTAAAATTGATTCCCTCTGGCATGAATGCATGCTTCACAATGTCACCGTATGGATTGATGTACACATTCTAAAGTTCCTGGTTCTTTGCGAATCTGGTCTGCAACTACAGCGATTCTGGCTACCAGTTCATCATCGGATCCCACTGGTGTCTCATATGTCTTTAAGTGTCCCCACAGAAAGAAATCCATGCACGTTAGATCTGGAGACCTTTGTGGCCAAGCTGGGGAAAGATTTGGTTTAGGTGCTCTCTCACAGGCTGGGAGAAATGTGTAGTAGTGGAATTGTGCAACTCAGAGGTCTTCTCTTGAGATCCGAATAGTATCTATCCAAACAACCGTTTCCTGCAGCTAGGATTTCAACATTTTTTTATCTCAAAAACAATGCCCCGAAGAAAAAAATGAAAGAGAGAAATGTTGCTTAGATTTGATCCCTGTTTCACCCTAAAGTTTCTCCACGTTATTCAAGAACACCCTGTATATGGCATCTTGTAAGTTACATGTTTATAAGAGCATGAACACAAATAGTATCAACATTTCATATTTTATAATAAAATCATTTGTAGTTTAATGGAATTTCATATTATAAATTACAATAAGTTTTTATACAGCTAATAAAATTTTTATGAAATTTAATTGATTTCATTACTTGATTTATTTAAATTGTATTGTTTAAATTGTTCCTACTGTATTTCGTGGAAGTGTTAGAATGCGTATGGTTCATACAAGTAATTCATGTAAAAAAAATAAATAAAATTTTGCAAAACCCACCCCGTTGTATTCCCCATGCCCCCTCCTCCTGCAGATGTATTAAAAAAAAATGTATAACCCACTGGGTATATTTGCAAAAACATGGTACAGTCAACCAAAGGAAATAATCCACAAGAGTTTAATACTTATTACATTTCATGCTAATGTGTTGTTTTAATAGCTTTTTTTAATTATAATTATTTAAATTTAATAATCTTAATGTTAACTCTAAATGTAATATTAAATTATTAAAAATAAATTAATATTGAAACGGTAAAACTTAAAGAGTAAAATTCAAGTGTGGATTATTTCCCTTTGATGATTGTACATTGGCAGACTTGTAAAATTTTATTAAATATTTCAAAGCATGATTTGTACGATTTGTACTGTAAAACTGGATTATTGATATTAAATGGTCTAACCAAATAGCATACCTCGAGGTATTATTGTAAATAATTCTGAATTAGGTTGTAAGGGCATTTAATGTATTTGTCCAAATGATGCACAATATTGTATCGTGAGTTTACAAATTACTTTATAATCAATATTAATTCATTTTTATGTAGAATGTTTCCATAACCTTTTAAAGCCAAAAGCACAACTATGGAATTTTGTCATCAACTCATGGATATAGTACAAAAAGGATGTATAACATAATACAATTTATCATCTAAAGTAATGCCTAAAATTTATTAATAAGACTGTTTAGAAGTAAACCTAGAAATCTCCAACAGTTTCATTACCCCTTTTTTTTTTCTTAATTGCATGCAAACTTTCCAAGATAATCTTGTTTGGCTAAAGCATTTTTTTCAGATATGTAAGAGTTAATCAAAATCAGTGGCGGCTCGTCCATAGGCACTGCGGCACTCCCAGTTTCACTTTCGATATCGATAAAATTCAATATAATGTCTCTTTTTTTTCTTTAATACTATTTTAATACATGTATATTACATGATCCTTAAGCTAAATGTCACTAGCTATTCCCTAGTTCGTGAAAAAGTTAGTTTTCTGACGCAGCACCCCCAGAAATTTTAGCTACGAGCCGCAACTGATCAAAATATTACCGTCGCCATAGCTTTTAATCTGAAGGCTTTGAAGTCGAACCTGTGACAAAGAGGGAGCTTGAACAGGAACCTTATATGATTCTTGTGACAAATTGCATCTTTTCTCCATCAGAACTTAGGAGCATAATACTAGTGAAATATATAGGTCTGATACTCCTAAACCACCAAGAACCCTATAATATATAATTGTTCTTTTATCATAAAAATTGTGAAATGTCAAGGTTTACTAAACACTGTGGCTAATTTATTATCACCACCTGATAGTTTTAAGCAAATTAGCTATGGCATCATGCTTAATTGCTACAGGGAGAAACTGACAAAAAAAAAAAACAAACTTAGTGATGTACGATATCCCTTACATGGATTTCTCTCTCTCCCGTTTTACAAGTTTTATGTATTTGTTTTCTTTATGCAAAGAGTGGATTTCTATTAAATCGATGATGGCCTACAACTTTGTAATTTGAATTTTTTCCCTATTATGGCTTATGACAGTAATAGAGGTGATTAGTTTGTGAAGAAGTGTGTGTACAATGCAATTTGAGAGACAATGAGGGATGATTGTAAGAGTTCAGAGCCATAGATCAAGTATTAGCAACCCTTGGACTCATGAAATGTTTAAGAGCAGCCATTGTTACAGTGTTCAAAGACTGTACTGTAAGCCAATAAACTGGGTGTCAATGTGCAACTTATAGTCATCACTGACTAATGAATGCTCAGGTGGAACAGAGTATCCAGAATTGTTAAAAAAACAACAAAAGGGCAACAATGCAGCATATTACAGCATATATTAATCAAGGATCCTCTCAAATAAGCTTTGAACACACTCAACAGAAGATAATAATGATAATGAAGATACATTTCAAACAGATCACAATTACAAATAGAAGGAAAAATTCCACAACCTGGACTCAAACCAGGGACCATGCTGGCACTGCTCTACCGTGGACATGACTTGTCAAGCTGTTACAATATGCCCACATGGATTTCAGAGTTACAATTAATAATTTCTTTAATATTAAATCAGTACTTATATCAAATGATAAAAGGAAAAATAAGAATAAAAAAAAAATAAATCTCATCAAACGTGCCTTTTTTTAATATAAGAAATGCAAGCAGTCTCTTCTTCTATTAAAAAGTTTGATTTAACCATTAAAGAAAAGTGCTATAAAAGCAAGCTGAATTCTAAAGGGTGTCCTAAAATGAGCTGACATTTTAATTTTTTAATAAATCGCATTTTTCATTGGAAAAATTTATATTTTTGATTTATTAGAACACTTGACAAATGACTGCCCCAGCTTTGGTAGCACATAATCACTCATTTGGGGAAATTTCCATAACATGTTGACATTGCTGGGAAATTTTGGCAATGTTGTGTTGAATTTTAATCTTTGAGGTCCTCAATAATTTGTGGTTTATTGATGTATAGTTTATCCTTAAGATAACCCCAGAGAAAGAAGTCTAACAGTGTCAAGTCACATGATCTTGGTGGCCAATTCACATCACCTCACTGCAAGATAACACGATCATTAAATTTTTCTTTGCAATAACTGCATGGTTTCATTGTGTAGATTTGCATAATTTAACCTCAAATGTTTAATAATGACAGCATATAAAAATCTCTACTCACGGAAAAAATGGTGGCAAATTCAAAATGTCAATTCATTTTGGGAGACCCTTTATTAAATCTAGCCATAATTAGGGTTACTTCTGGGTAACAGCAATGTAATAAAAAAAAAAATACTAAATAAAAGTTTTATTGGTTCAGACTTTTATTTTCAACTTCATATATAACATTAAAAAATAAAATCTAATAATTTTAAAATAAATTAAAACATCTGCATAAACATTTTTATCTAAAAAATTTCAATTTTCCATTCTATCTATTTACAACACATAAATACTGATTTTATCTTAAAATAAGGAATGAATATCGATCACATTTTAAAACCTATTGGTCAATATTTTCCAATATTAAAATCTTGATTATATACAGGTTAAAGATCGCCTGAAATTGCTGATTGAAGCTTCCATGTTTCTATAACATTTGGTATTTATATAAAAATTCTTCGTAGTCTTTTATGCTTTTGCCGAAATTGTAGATGCACTTGATGTGCCAGGCATTCCTTCTTGACTTGGTTTTTCTATCTGCTTACCCAAATATTCCCTTGAAAAGGAAATAATATATGATTAAAACAAGAGAGGTTTTAATCTAATATAAAAGGTTAATGTTAAATATGAAAATTTACTGTGAAATGACATTTAGGACCATTTTAAATTAAATTTATCACATCAGCAATGAAAATTTCCTAGCTCCTTAAATTGGTCTTTGTAAACATACTGCCTCTAAGTTTAAATTTAACTCTCATTTTAATTGTCAAGACTGCAAGCATCTAATTTTTTTTTTCCCTTCCTGTATTATCACAATATATGTCTAAATTATCTTTTATCCCACAATTATATGAAAAATAGTGGCCAGATTTAAAAAAATGATAGTAATTATCTTTAATGTGTCAATACAATGAAAATTTAGAAACAGAAACAGCCACATAGTTTTGGACTTATCTTTATTATGAATTTTCATAAACATGTTTTAACAAATTAAATAAATTTTTTAAGTAAACATTCAAGACACATTTCACATGCACAAAAATTTTATTTGATGGCTTGCAGAGAAGAAACTATTTTCCTTATTCTTCATGGTCACTAGCTTGTTCAGTCAACCTCAAAAAAGATAATTTGTATTTATTAAAACAAAGAGCTAGAAAATTTTTTAAAGTTCATTTATTCAGTATCTTTCTCTAATATAACACAAACTTATAAACTTTGGTTTTATTTGCTTAAGACAACAGTCTCTCAGTAAATTCTTAAGCTGCAATTAAGTTAACGAGAATTCCAGGAAATAATGACAACTTTTCAATAGTTTCAGGAAACCCTTCCAAAATAATGTTACGTTTCCTAATTTACATGCCTATGATAATATAAATGGAAACATGCCTTACTGGACAGATTCGTGATTCATATTCATTCTGGATCACTCAATGTTCAGTGAATTCCAACATAAAACTGGGTGCAGCAGGTATGTGAGAACACGTGAGCACGACGTAATAGTCAAAATGTCCTACTATTTAACAATTCCGAAACGAGGCAGATAAACATGGTGGATCTAAAGATAACCGAGGAAATGAAGCACCATGCTGTCATCGTCTCCTTGGCTGCAGGACACTCCAACTCAGAGATTGCTGCATTCCTGAAAGTCACCCATTTGTTCGTGGTCAAAGTTCGGGGAGAACTAGATGCTGCCAGTGATTATGTGCCAACCGTTTCACAGAGGAAACGACTTTGTCAGCACTCTGACCATATCAGGATGCCGGAATTCATCCATTCCGTTCAAGCTGCAATTGATGAGGACCCTGGGAAGTCCATAAAGGCAATCGGGAGGGAGCTGCAGGTTAATGAGGTGACCAATCGACGTATGGTGCATGAAGACCTCCGCTAAAAGTCGTATGTGTTCATGTCTGCGTAGGGGACAGTTCATGTCTGAGACAACCAAGAAGAATCGACTGGACAGGGCCAAGCAATTCCTCAACAAGCTGTGGTTCTTCTCTGATGAGAAAAACTTTGTGCAAGACAAGAAAGTCATGAACCACCGAAATGATCGATGGCTGTCAACCCCCCCCCCCCACCCCCATCATGTTCTCAAATACCTGCTGCATCCTGTACCATCATGCTGTACCATCTTATGCAATATGTCTATAGACAAGATTTCTGTCATTTTAAAAAGACACTGTTCAACTGTAAGTGACAACATTGAAGTGGAAATCTCAAAGAGTGAAATCAGTGAAGTCACAAACTGGTACACCAGAGAAAAAAATAAAGATAGTCAAGTCGTAGAATGTGTGAGACAATACAATCTGACATCTTCAACTGAAACAACTGTTACAGTTTCAAAATGCTACTTTAAGTACCAGTACAATCACAATTTGCCAGGAACTAAATACTCTAGGTTTCCATAGCCATGCTGCATTCAGCGATTTCACGGCATTATTGTTGCCGGAGTAGTTTCACATTCAGCAAATTCGTATCTGAAAGTGGCTTAGAGGCGACAACCATGCGGTTCTGGAGCTCCAACCAAGTTTCAGAAGCAGCCCAGAATGCGAAGCCAATCAATTACGAATGACCATCTCTCAGTCCCAGAATCCTTAGCAACTGTATCTAATCCACTTTTGCCAGTCTAGTTATCCATATTGAATTTCTCTGAAAATGTGTCTGTTTTCTATCATTTTTCCTAAAAAAAAACAACAACATAATATATGCATGTACATGATATCTAGAAAGCAACAGACTGGATGAAAAAATGACTCATCCAACAGCCAATCAAATCAGAGAGGAGTTCGCCTAGCTTCACATTTGTGGCACAGCTTTGTGACTCCTAGAAAACGCCTGGAATCAGGAATTCGCTTCAAGCTGCAAATTCGCTGAATGTCCTACATCAGTAATTAAGAAGAAGTGACATTTAGAATAATGTACAGCTCACTGAAACTGGTCTTAATAATTTAATTTTAATAATATTACATTTAGTGTTAATATTGAAACTCATAAAAGTTGAGCAATTGCATTAAAAGATTACATACGTATCATACCCCGATTTTGACATTGAATAACTTTGAATATTGATGCTAAAAGCTGCAATCAAAACTACAGCCTTAAGTGGAAGTGAATACAGTATAGACAGAAAAATATGATATACCAAGTTATTATCAGAGATCTTTAAGTGTCCAATAACTCTGTAGAAGCACCAGAAAACCAGAAGGGAAAAATTCCATAAAATACATTTTCTAATTCACAAATGTATATATTGGTTGCTAAGCCTCATCTGTGTGAAACAGACCCAGGAAACAAAAAACTATGCATAAAAAAGGTGTTATAAAAGTACCCAATGGGGGTTATTATTGCATACAAGGCATATCCAGAAAGTTACATACAACCTCTGTAGGCAGACAAGTAATATTTTAGTGCGTAACTTGGCTACATACTTTAACTGTTAGCCTTCCACATTTCCCTCTCACAGCTGTCATCTTTGCTATGCGGAGTCTAGTTCAAGTAACAAGTGTTTGCAATGGCTGTGTCGGTTCAGAATCTCACCAAATGCGAAGTGCACTCATCATATGTTTTTTTCCAAACACAAGGTAAGCACCCAGTGGAAGAGGCCATGGCCTGGTAGGCTTTCACTGAAACAACTTCTGCGAAGTTAAGCAACATCAGGCACGGCAAGTCACTGGATGGGCAATTCATCAGTGACTCATGATCTTCTCCCCCCCCCCCCCCGGCTGCTGTGACCATCATACAGCAGTCGTTAATCCAGCGACCCAACTCGTCAGCCTCAGGCCATACAGGCTCTGGATGGACGTATTGGATTACAATATATAAAAAAAAAGTAGTCATAACTGTAGGCAATTTGTGTTTAGAAATATTCACAAAGAACTTGTTCCTATTTATGGAAACATCATGAGTCAACAACATGTAACGAATTGGTGTCGTGAATTCTCTGGAGGCAGGACTGATTCATGAAGAATCCAGGAATGGTAGGCCGCTTGTGGTCTCTAATGAACTTCTGCAAGCCATTTTTGGATGTTGTGATGCACCAAACTAATAACAATTTAAGCTTTGACATAAAAATTTTCCCCCCCAGTATAAATGGTTACAAAGAAATAAGGCTGAAAAACTAGCATAAAAAAAAAAATCAGACAACAAGCAATGGTGAAATATTTAAATGAAGTGGGAAAGAAAACTCCCAGAATTCTGGTCAATTTTGCCTTTATTCCCTAGATTCTTGACAAAAAAAAAATCTAGTTCTGCTGTATAATAAACAATAGAATAGGGAAGTGGTAAAAACATTACCAAAGGCTTCATTTTTAAACTGGCCTTTAATAATCAAATTTGAGTTGTATACAAGGTAATCTAGAATAAAGGCAAGTCCAACTTGCCAGAAGTGCTTAAAGCGCATGTATATTTTGACGTTACTGGACGAGTTCTGGCGTTACGCTCGGCAAACCAAAAGTGCGCGATAGCTATTATTTTGGTCACAAAAGAAACTTTTTCACATAAAAATAACCTCTTTCGTTGTATTTTTGAAGAAACATTTATTTATACTTACCATTTTATAAGTTAATATTTCTTAATGCCTGCATAAATAAAGTTATTATGAAATAATATTGAAATAACTATCTGTGCCACTCAACTGCTAACGGTTCAGGCAAATCGATTTCGAATCTTAACAAGGAATGAGAACAAGAAATATGTTATCTTTGTCTGTGTTCATATTAAAAAGAAATACTTAAGTACATTTTATAATAATTATTTATTTATTTAAATTAAAATTTAACAAAAAGTCCAACTGGGGCCTGTATAGAACATTATGGGCCATTATACATGTAAATCCCTCCTTATAATGGCATTTTGCTTTTAGTTTAAAAAAAAAAAAAAAAAAAAAAAAAGAGAATTATGAAGGGAGTGAATGAGTCGCTAAGTGCTGCTATCGCAAGACAGTTGTTATCACTACCACCATGTTTTGGTTTCTGTGGAAGTTTTGCTCTCATCCAATGGCATCAAAGTGACTACGTATGCACAGTACGGCATTTTTAAGCACTTCCAGCTGAATGACCCTCACCTTATTCTATACTATTTTTCAACCTAACTTGGCAGTGTTAGAAATGTTACGCGAATACAAGGCAGACTATTCACTATAGCTAACATTGTGTAGTATTCCACAAGCCCTCTTGACTGATGCTATCAGTGATGGTGACCGATTGAAAACACGTGTAAATTGAAAATGAAGCAGGAAGTGCGCTACTGATCGCCATTGTCGCCAAATGCAATTAGAAATTTTCGATGGCAATAATTTTTGACAGTTGGCGATTATAGTGGTGATTTTATGATTAATATTTAATAATGTATAATATGCACTATGACAAATTTTTTTTTTCTCCATGTAATATTTGTAAAATGTGGAGCTAACACTAGAAAATTTGTACTTCCAGTTAAAAAACTAACTCAGAGTCACAGCAAACATAGGGATGACATTCCGACATATCATTGACGTAATGCATGTATTTCTCATATGACTGATAAATAATTAATTTTGATGTATTATATCATGGTCAATGTCCATTCTACAACACAATTTTTATTCATGTAGAATATAGCAGACTTTCGTCCTTTCGGACATCTTCAATATTCGTTTTACAATTGATTTTAAATTTCTTACAATACAATTTTTTAAAATTTGTTACAATAGCCGAATACTGAAAATGTCCGAAAGTCTGCTATATTGTACATGAATAAAACTTGTATAGTGGAATGGACATTGATGAATAATTAATATAATATACAACGCAATGCGAGAAAAATAATGAATGATATAATACATTGTGTGGAAAAAGCCAAGATGTTCAGTATCACCATTGATGAGTCTACAGATATACCAGTTCATCAAAATTTAATTATATACATCCGATTTGTTAAAAATAATGAGCATGTAACTAAATTTTTATCCATTGAACAGCTCGAACATGCAACTGCTTAACATATAACAAAAATTGAAATATGAAATGTATTTAAAAGTAAAAGGGCTGAGCTTCTTAATTTGTGTAGTATAGCTACTGATGAAGCCCCTGTAATGTTAGGCAAGAAATCAGGTGTTGTAACATGTTTGAAATCATTTTGTCTTACATCATAACACTCACTGCATTGGCCATAGATTGGCTTTAATAACTGCTGATGCTGCAAATTCTAATCAATATGAACTGAAATTTCAAGAAATTGTGAATTCAGTATATAAATAAATTACTTTCAATATTCTCCATAGAATATGGGAGGTTTAGAGAAAATCCAGGCCATATTAGATGAAACAATAAGTTCGACTAGTTTTAAGTAATTATTTTACATAAGGTGGCTATCTTTTGAAGGATCTGTCCAGGCCATTATTGGCATTTTTCAGTCATTAATAGGTGTACTACGTAAAGACTCATCTGCAAAATCCCAATGCTTATTAAAGAACATACGAAATTATGTATTTGTTTTTGTTTCATATTTTTATGTGATATACTGAACCATTTGTCCATTTTATACAAGAGTTTTCAAAACTCCAAAATTGATATTAACAGCATCTGGCCACCATTTTGGTAACAGCCATTGAAACTATTCAGCAATTGACTGAATCTCTTGAAGGCTATATGCTTGACTGTGAAAGAGGATTTTAACAGCAAAATTTAATCCAAACAAAATACAGAAATAAACTGAAAATAAGCCATCTTAAATAATCTGATAAATATAAACATTAATGGACCCAAACTGATGAATTATGATTTCGAAAAGGCATTTGATATTTGGGCGTCTAATGGTCGACTAATATAAAAATTTTTCTTAGTAACTTTTTAATGTCGTTTCTTATGCTTAAGTAATATTGCATGCAGATATATTAAATATTCATTTACATTTCAATGAGTGTGAAGAAATTTTATTTTTAAGATTTTAGATATTACTTATTTTAAACAACTGAAATGACAACTGTAAATTTCAATTTAAATCCAGAGTTATGATAAATTATAGTATATTCTTTTTCTGCAACAATACTTGCAGTTTGTCTAAAATAGGAAGGCGGTTGGAGGGGAGGACAGGGGGTAGAGTTCATTTCATTTTTAGGTTGAAAGAGTTGATATAGTCACTTCCCCTTCCAGCCTCCCCTCTCTTTTTTCCCAAACTGATAAAAGGATTAAAAACTTCTCCCTTCTCATTACCCTGAAAAAACTCGAAAATCATTTTTTTTTTCTAAAATTTCATTTTTATTTTTTATAGATTTTATCTGTAAATTGCTTTGTTTTGTATATATTTTTTGTAATTTATTTACATTTTTTGAATATATTTTACAACATGCTAATTTTTGTAGTTTTTTTTTTATCTTCTAACTTCAAAGATTTAAGATATCCTTGTGATTTAATCCTCTTATTAGTATGGTAGATGAGAAGGGAAACTTAAGTAGCTGGAGGGGGAAATGGTAGCAACTTTATATTAACCCTTATATTGACCCTTTCAACCTATAAATGAAATGAACTCTACCCCCTGACTTCCCCTCCAACCGCCTTCCTATTTTAGACATACTGTACTAAGTATTGTTATAGAATATACGCTAAATTGTCCTTAAGTAACAGTCGAAGTTTTTAATAAGTAATTATCATTAATCCCACTGACAAGTATCAGTTATGATTCACCTTTCCATATATCTTCTCCAGCTCAAACTCCCTTGTAAAGTCTTAACACTAAATTTCTTAATTGAATAAATAATAATTTCTTAATTGAAGCTAAGATTAACTACCCAGGATAATGAACCCCACTTTTCCAGGTTTGTACTTGTTATTATCCCTACCCATATAAGTGGTTCTCTTTTATTTTAATGTTGTGCCCGCAATAACTAAATTAACCCGTTTAATAGCGTCCTTCATTTAGATGTAATAGATAAGTATCCCCAAAACTTATTTATGATCTGCTCTTACTATATCTGATATCAAGTCTTCCCCCTTTCCTTTAATATTTTCATTGTTCAACCCAAAGGAAAGAATACTTATTGAAATGACTATAAATGCAATGCTTTATTTAGATCAGAAAAATGAAATAATTTTAATTAGTGTGTTAGTAAATCTCAAACTTAACAGACAAGAGATATGTTTAATTCAAAATGAATATACGCTTAATAAACAAATTTTATATTTTATGATAAAGTTATACTAAGAGTTTTCCCAGTTCCATTAAATTAACGTGCGATCAAAGCAAGTTCAATTAGGCCTATGTTCTCTCTCATAAGTTTTGGTGTCAAACACGATATCAATGATAGTCAAGGAAGTATCATCGGTTTGTTTACTTATCTGAGCTTTGTCAGTCATTGAGCACCTTATCGTAGCTTCGAAGCACACACTGACATGTTGAGTGGAGCAATGCTCACTGATGTTCTCTCGATGATCTGCTGCTGCTTCCTTCTCGCCACTGCGTTGGGTGTTAGTCGTAGAAGTAAGTGTTCAGTTGCTGCTTGCTGCTGGAGTCGTTGACTGCCGTTCCTCCTTCACCCCACAGCTTCTCCTGCCGCTACCTCGTGGATCCTCGAGTCTGTTGTCAGAGCTGTTGCTCATGAATGGCTGGTCCGCCAGACGTGTTCTTCCGTGGCCGCTTGTCACCTGGTTGCTCTGCCCAAGTTGGCATACGATTGCTCTCGTGTATTACCTGGTTGATCTGCCTCTTTGAATTCGCATTACGTTATATAGACTCACGCTTTTTAGTTCAGTTCACCTCTCGGCATTTGTTGTCACACTCGTGAGCTGTGGTGTAGGAAATGTTCATGTCGGATCATGAGATGCTTGTAGGAACTCACTTAAATAAAACCTACTATCTACACAGAACCAATAAGATACCTTAGACCAAAACCATGGATAGGAATTGTCTCTGAATTTATAACTCATAATGAAGCGGAATGAGATTCAGGCAGCCATGCTGGCAGGGCTCTACTCGTGCGAGCATGATGAGTCCGAGAGAGTTTCTTTTTCGATCGTCTTTTATAAACAACACTCGCTGTGTGGGAAAACTCGAAGTCAGCCAATCGCTGTCCTCCACCGCACCAGCCACAAGTAAATTAAGTTCGGGAGAAACTTACGTTTCTTTCGATCGTGGCAAATGACGCTTCTGCCGTTTTCGCTATTGCTTAGCAACTGGCTTTTTAAATTTTCGTTGTTTATGTTTGCACACGATCCAACCGACGTTTTGATAGCTGGCGGGCTAGAACAACAAGAGGAAGGCTTAAGACTTAGGACTAATTGAAAGTTTCATACATAAAAAAAAAAAAAAAAAAAAAAAAAAAGGAGCCTGAGAAGAAAATCAGAGAAATGAATACAAAAAGTTAATGTGAATAAAAACGACAATGAATAAATGAATATTTGAGAGCAGATCATAATTATCGACTCTTAGATAACTTGATTCCCTTCCCTTGAGATAAATATAAATGAATTCAAATAAGCAAACGAAATTTGGATTCGTGTGGCATATTAGATATGTCACAGAATATAAAAATTGATAATTCCCAACAATGGTTCTACAAATTTGGCAATAAAGGAAGTTTCTTGGCAAATAAATTTCAGTTTTGGCAATTAGATTGGTGAAAGATTTGGAACATTCACAGCAACCCCTGCATTTCATCCTAGGAACTTATTCTTTTAGCGAGATAACACAACCTCAAAGAGTGAGTGATTAAACCCCATAAGACTCCCAACACTGCCAAGTTAGGTTGAAAAATAGTAGAGGTCACCTTGAGTAGTATACAGGTCTCTGATTGGATAGGTAAAGCCAAACATATCCAATTTCATTTTCACTGTTATAGGACTTCACTGCCAAAGCTTTTGTATTTCATGTAATTTTAACTGCATTGTATATTCTAGATGGTAGATTAGTTATCCATTCTTTCAGTTGATACTGCAGAAGATGTTGTGTCTAAAATGTATATTCATAAATTGAAAATTTCGTGGATTGTGTTTTTTTCCCTCCATGTTTTCTGGTGGTTAAATATTGTCTGTAGTTTCTTCCACACTTCTCCAAATTTATGAACTCTGCCAGAGATCACTTTTATGACCATATATTATGTTTTAAAGTCTTATAAATTCAAGTTCAGCATGGTCTTTAATTACGCATCCAGGACTTCACTCCATTCAAGGAAAATGCCTATTCAAAAATCTGTTGCAAGTGATGTAAAATGGTATTTAAAAAAAAACAACAAAAAACCCCAGCTTGATGAAGTAATGCCTAGCAAGCTGAAATTCAGGTCTTGGAAGTTATCTACAAGTGATCTATTCTTTGTACATGCCACTCACATATAGACCCGATAACTGATAGTATACTTTGACTTGAATTTTTTTTTTTTTAATGAGTAAAGTTCCGACAAATTGTTTGTGACTCTTTTATTGAGAAGAATGGAAACTTATTATATAAACTGAGAACTTTCCTCTATATGTCAATTTAACCATTACAAACAAGCCTTATTAAATGTCATTTCAGTATTTAAAAAAAGTTCAATTTAATTATCAAATTTGATCATCGAAAATTTAAAGACAACTTACTGGAAAACAAAACAAACAGTGTTATTATATTTTTATAAAGAATTTGGTAAAAGTAATAAGAATATACTTACCAATTATGTACCATCAACTTTTGTACTGCTAGCAGAGCTTCATAACGAACATTAGGATCCTCGTGTGCTAAATGTTGCATCACTAATTGCTTTCCGCCTAACTGTTCAATGGTACTAAGGAAAATAATTGCAATGACTTTAAGAGGCAAATCAATCAATCAATCAATCAATCAATCAATCAATCAATCAATCAATCAATCATTCATTGGTATCTCAGTGTTACAGATGATTTTCAAGCATGTCTTTAAAGTTTCAGACTACTGCTCATAATGAAGGAAAAAGGTCCTGTGAAACCTTTCTTTAGAAAAGCTTATTTCCACAACTATTATCAAGAACATGAATTATGTCAGATATCAGATCATGCATAATTTAAATGCATGACACTCGAATCATCAAAATGATGTTAAGATACAACAACTAATAAAAAAAAAAAAGTTGTGTACATAGCTGTTGCCCTTGTATACTTACAAAAGTCTTGAATTAATCATATGCAAAAAAAACCCCTCACAGACAAAATGTACTGCAATCTGAATGCAATTAAAAAAAAAAAAAAACAACTTTTGAAACCTCATATTTATGGAGCAACTTTTTTTCCTTGTTGAAAATAGAAAAGATACTTTGAAGACACCCTGCATAAGTGCTTTATTAAAATAAAAAATAAAAACAAATGCACTGCACTCACTGTTTTCCTCTTGGATAGTGTCGAACATATTCCCCAATGTCATGGGCAGCAACACTAAGAACCAAAGGATCTCTGCTACTTTCAAGTAAGTTAATTAAAATCCTGTAAAATGTACAGAAATGTATTAAGCCAACTGAACAAGAGAAAAAAGTATTTTATATCATACTTCATTTTTAAATTAAAATTCAATTAAAGATCACTCAACTTAAAGGAAATATAGTCTGGTGCATTAAAAAACATGGAATTTGTTAGTTAAAACAAAAGCTATTCTACAACATTAGCTTATATGACATTCATTCTCTTCTTTGCAATTATTTAAATCTCTTATATACAGGGTGTACATAATGTTGGTAACCTTCAAGTGGTCATTGAATTGAATTTTTTTTCTTTTCATCAAACAGTTTTAATAATTTTTGGTGAAATATTTAATTATAAGTTTTTGATTTACAGATATGAAAAACACATCTCAAACCAGGATTAGATATCCAGTATTATTAAATTGAAATGCCCTGCTTTGAAATGTGCATTAAATCAGCAGAAAGAAAGCCTCAACTGTATATTTAGTATGATCCTAAATCAGTGATGTATTCAGATATAGAAATTTATTATTATCCGATAATGAAAAGAAACACCAATAGTATAGTGTCATGAATCAAGCCTCAGACCAGATTCTTAAAAATTGTAGTCATTCATTTATTTCAAATAAATACTTGGTTATTGAAACTTGTTTACATGAACAAATATATTTACTTTGTAATAGCATTATTCATAGAACTCTGCAAATGGAAAAGATCTGATGGAACATCATTGCTATATAGGATATACGATTTCATTTCATCTAAAGTAGATAACTTATGCTTGTTAGATGGTGCAGATCTTTCTGTCTGTTCATCATCGTTCTCTGCTTCTTCAGATTTGCCATCTTTAACATATTAATAAGGCCTCTTCCACATCATGTGTTCTAAAACCACATACTCTGACCTCCTTGGACATGTGCTTTTGAGGGCTTATTCTAAAGTCCATGTGTTCTGCCACCATTCCCTTTTATTGGTCAGTCAGTTTCGGTGTTGCCAATTTAGTGAATTTTTAAGTCTGTTTTAACAGGAAAAAATTTTTTGAGTTGGAAAACTGATTTAGTTTTCAGCCTGCACTAGCCAAGCTTGTGTGGCTGCTGCAGTTGTGTTAACGAGAACAGCTCCTAAAAGAAAAAAATCGCAACTGTGGAAGAAAAAGCTAACATTACTTGGCAGCTGCAGTCTGGTGCCAATAACCACATATGGAGAAAATTGAATATGTGACTTCTACCGTGTCAATGATTTGGAAGGATCACCAAAAATTTAAGAATGCCTTTGAATTCGACAGTTTCAAATCAAAAATTTACATATTGACATTGGTATGAAACATAAGGAGCAGCTAAAGAATAATATTTGTTATAACAACAATCAGATATAACAATTTTTCATGGTCCCTTGGAGGTCTTTATAAACTTAGTGATATATAAATTCCTCTGTATACAGTATATGACCTTTTATCCAAAATGCTCTGGACTTGGGGTATTCTGGATAAGGGGTTTTCTGTAATTTGGAGCACTAAGTCTTATCCCAAGTCCTGAGCATTCCGGATAAAGGATCCTATTCTGTATTAGGAAGAGATAATAAGGTTATGGCAATTTAGAACAGTAGCTACACTTCCTTAAAATATGCAAAAATTCACATTTTTACTTACTTAAGTAATTCATAATTTTTTTCATTCAGCCTCATTGAATTTTCCCTCCAGAACTTTGCTGATTTATGCACAGGGCTCCATTCTAAACGACCCGACTTTACTTCTGTTGAGTATTCGTCAAAAGAGCTATGAAAAATTACCATTAAGAAATATCGACATAAATATGTGTGTCAATTAGTAACCATTTTAAAATTTTAATATAAATAGTAAAATTTATATTATCGAGGTTCATTATTAAAATTTCTCTATATTAATTATTAAATAGCCAACTTCACCCTTCTCCCCCTATTTAACAAGCAAATGCTGATTGTGTGCATAAAAATCATAAATAATCGATTTTAATTATTCATAAAAATATAAATATAGTGCATTTTCAAATATAGGCCATGACTAAATCTGAAGAAATCAAAAATTTCAGGAGTGCGGCAAAAAAAATTTTTTTTTTTTTAAATTAACAAATCAACATATAGAAACCAATAGAAATCAACATATGATAATTATGAATTTAACAAAAAAGATCAAAGTACTGTAATTCGTTTTAGTGTCCTATAGTAACTTAAATAGAAATTTTTTTATTAACAGGAAAAAAAAAAAAAAAAAAAAAAAAAAAATGAAGAGAAAAACCACTATAAATTTTGTGAGTAAGTACATGTATGATAAATAAAGTTGAATTAATTTCAGATTAAATTACACTTCAGAATAACGTTCATAATTCCAGTTCCCTTGGAGTACATTAAAACGAGGTTTTACTGCATCATGAAAAATCAAGAGCTCGCAAAGCTCTCGGGCCGGCCCTGATTATGGACTATATTCTGAAATCTGTGATTAGACCAGCCTTAAAAAATGGATGAGTAATTGGGATCTATAGTGCCCGGCATAAAAAGAAATAGGAAACTGGCACATGTGTAATATACATCTTTATTGGTTGCAAATGTCTGCTTTATTTAGAGTTCTTGAAACATAGCAGCCTCCACTTTGCCTATTAAGTCTCTTTGTTCAAGGAAAACTATAAACAGGCAAGCCAGATTCTTAATTTATAATGTTTTTGACTATTTAAAGGTGAATAGATTTGGAAATACATGTAATAACGATACAGTTAATAAACAGACCAGTTAGGCAACTGGAATATCGTATTTAATCTATCTATCGCTGATTGGCGGACTGGTTTCGGTTTCGTTTCAGCTGCGATTTCACTAATGGAATGTCTGAAATAAGTAATGCACCATTTCCTGCCAGTTTCTGATTGGTTGAACAAGTTTTTTTCATTTGCACATACACCAGTTTCCTTTTCTTTCATGACAGTCAGTATAGTTTATGAATTTTCAACATTATTTCTCTGTGATTATCCCTTTAAATTGTTTCTGTCAATTTTTTCTCTACTGTGATTACTAAATTCTTCATCCCTAAAACCAAGTGATGCAACATTTCATTAAATAGATCAAGTTTCTGTCATAGCGAATACCATTATAATGAATTTTTTATTCCAACAAATTTTCTCGTTATCTTGGCAGTTTTTGAGCTATGTTATGACATTTTTCGTTTAACAAATATTTCATTAAAACAAATTTATTTTAGGTCCCACCAAAATTCCTTACAACAGTATTTAACCTGTATATTTGAATTATACCACCAATAATGGTTTCAATAAAAGTTTATTATAAAAATAAATTTAACAAGTAGAGTTTTACCTTAAATCTAGAACACTCTCTTGCAATTTTGTATTCAAGAACTCAATGTCTTCAATTATATCTGGATCATCAAATTTTCGTCCTTCCAAAATATCCAATTGCTTTAAAACTTTGCACTGGACCATAGCAATAGCATTGTCTCGACAAATGTCCTTATCTTCTGGTTTCTCTAACAAATTCTAAACAAATGATATTCATAAGATTTCAATCTATAGAGCTTTGAACACCCTTGAAACATGACTCGTGATGATAAAAATAAAAAGTTATTTAATTTTGAACAAAGACAAAATAATAAGAAAAATTAGCCAAGAAACTGTGGATGCAACAATCAAACCAATGACGATAGGGAGCATACTCACTGGGGCAACAAAAAATGCAATTACAAGCTCACACAGAAAATCACAAACTAAACTCAGACAAATAAATTAACCAAAAGTAAATAATAAGACATTCTGGAAAATTGCAGAAAAACCCCCTTATCCAGAATACCCTGGTGCCAAGCATTCTGGATAAGGACCATGTATCTGTACAAGCTTTGAATAATGTTATAGATTTAACTAAACGAATTGATTGCATAATAGCGAAAAGAGGTCTTAATCCGCTGGAGATGTTTTAAATTATCTCAGGGTAAGGGTTAAAGTATTTGCTTTTTGTTTAGATAATAAAGTTTTTAGAATGGAATTGTGCGTTTTTGTTCACGTTTTAATATATATTCATATAGGGTAACTTAGTTCTCCATCCTATTGAATGATGGTAGCATGGTTACTGAAATACTACCCACTAAAATACATACTACATTTCTAATTGTGTTGCTCCATCCAAGGAAGAACACCAAAAATTTTTGAAAACAATCATAACTTTTAGCTAGCATTCTTCACTGGTCAATTCAACCATTCATCAAGGATTTAACTCTTCATCATTGTCACAGAAATCTTATACTGAAAAATATACAGTACTTTTTTATAAATGTAAGCACCCACAAATGTTTTATTAATATTTTGTTTCAAAGTTACCCTTTTTATAAGTTAATCGTTTATGTCAATAAATTGCTCATGTTAGTTTTTTGCAGATTAATTTCCAAAATTATTCTAAGAAATTCTGTATGTTAGAAAGTTTTCAGAAATCATGGATAGATGATTCTGAAAAATTTCAGATACCGATGATAGCAATCTTGCAGAGTCTTTTAAATATAGATGAAAAACTTTCGCAAGCAGGAATTGAACCAGGGTTCATTGGGCTTCGACTTTGACTGCTTAGTGGCTTTTAAGGACACTTGGACTCGGCTATACAAATGTCCGCAGCAGCTTAGCTGGTAGAGACAACGAGCTAGAGACGTGTCATCCCTGGATTGAATCAAGTCACAGAATTTTTCTTTTCCTTTTTCATTTATATTTCTTTTCAAAACCTTGAAGCATAGCTTCAGTATTTCCACCATCAGTTTACATTGTATCTTATCAACTTGCTATCATTATTCTTTACTAGAAATTTCCTTGGCTTTTTTTTTTTTTTTTTTAAATCAAGGAAATAAGCATAATTAACTTACCCTAAAAACTGCAAGTATTATTCGTGTCACTTTTTCTTTCACACTTTCGCTTAAAATATCCGAGAGAATAGGAATGACATTGAATCTGAAAATTTAAAAAAAAATTATGGAATCTAAAAAAGTTATTTATTTATTCATTTATTTATATATTTATCATTTCATAACAAATGAAGGAAAGGCAATTTTTATATTAAAAAAATAATAGTTTACTTTTGCATTTTTTCAGCAAGAACTGGATTGAAAGATAGTACCCACAAGCAGAAAGTGAGTTGATACTGAATTTGAAAATTCACCCTTCCTGCTAAAACCGTTACTAATCTGAAACAGAAAGTAATTAAAGTACAGACAAAGACTGGAAATTAACATTTTATGAGTTTTTGATTTTTGTCTCTTAAATCAATTTTAAAAAAATGTTTAAGTCACTCATATCTAAATCTTGGTTATTAAAAAACATTTAATGTGTTAAAATTAAAAAGTTAGCAGTTTAATAATCTTTAAATAACATTTCAACATACGTTGTAATGCCATCAACACCTACAAAAGCCATACGATATTCATCGATTCGTAGCATCATTTGTAAACACCGGGCTGATGATTGGATATATTCATTACCCTGTGAAAAAAATATAAATCAATTTTCATGTACATTAAAAAATTGGTGCAATAAATAGTGTATGTTACAATTTTAATCATAGCTGTTATGAATTTTATTGATATCCTTGCCACAGAAAATTTTATCGGTAATCACTATAATAACTTATATTCAAGTTAGTTACAGAGGAATCTCATCCCCAATAAATGATTTAATAAAAATTGTATGTATATTTCAGCCACGTTGCGGCCATCATTCGGCAAAAAAGCAAGAGTCAAGGAATAGCAAGTTTTATTTTAATAAAAAACTGACCAATCAGGGTTAAGGGATACAAAAACTATAGAAAGTAACAAACAAACAGGCAATCAAGAAGGTTGAAACAACATGACAAAGAAGGAATAGAAGTTAAAGAAAATATAACAAAAGTAAAAAAACAAGAATTGGAGCTCTTGTCTTGTCCTAAATAAGGGCAGGTTTCATAGTTAATTAGCTACATAAAGCGTGTCACTACACAGATTGGATATGGAGAAGAATTTCTAGAAATGAGAAGATTTAGGAAGCTATATCAGAAATGACTAACCTTAAAAATACACAGGATAAGAAAAAAATGCTGGCTTTGAGATACAACTGATACCTAATTAAAGAATTACCCTGCATTCTTAAGGAACAGGGCATCATTCTAGTTTATCGAAATACAAATTCCCTTAAGAATTTATTTGATATCTCTAACAAGACTCATCCGAGACTGCAGTCCAGCATCTATGAGATTCCCTGCGACAATGTAGCAGCGTAGACAATTTGTATTGCGGAGACTAGATGAAAGAGCACTTGACCCGTGCATGTTTTGGATACCCCAATTAATCATTAGTAGCCAGAAATTTACTGGAAACTGGGCATGATATTACAGAAAGGGCTTAAAGTTATTACAGCATGTCAATGACAACAGCCTGTTAGATGGCTATGAGATGCTGGAAACCAAGAAGAAATATGCTGTCCTACTATACTCCATCTCTCGATGTCTGCAGAGAAGCTCGCGTGACTAGAGTGGTCTTACTTTGCAAATAAATGCACAATAAGGCTCTATTGGATGGCAAGTATGGTGCCAGCAGCAGCGACTAAAAGGAAAAGGGCTCTGCACATGTGCACAACAGACATATGACGTTATGGGCTTTGAATATTCCTTGAAGCTACAGGTCAGGTTTCGCATTTGATAGGATAAAAATGGCTGAAGCTTTTTAAATTCCTTTTCAAAAATAAAAAAATAATAAAATCACCTTTTTTGATGTTTTGGAAGAAAAAAAAGCATGAAGGCAAAAGAAGTCTGAGTCATGTGACAGAAGAGGATTTACTTGTAATGGAACTATTTCTAAAAAGGTCACTTTAGTCGCGTGAAATTTTCTACTCACGTAAGAGGAATGGAGTATATTAACTTTGGATATATACTTAAGATTTAAAATCATTTAATATGATGAATAATAATAATTTAACATATTTTTTGCTATTTTACTTTTGTCTTTTTCTTTAACTTAGTTTTCTTTTCTGCCATTTTGTTTTCAGCCTTGCTTGATTGGTTCCTTTTTGTAACTTTCTATAGTTTTTTGTATCCTTTGGCCATAATTATCCAATTTTCTTTATAAGTAAAAAGGATAAATGATAAATACCCAGCTTGACTCAGTCCACTGCAGGACGTAGGCCTCTCCTAACCAGTCTGATCAGCGTGGGAGATTGGACCAACTACCCCCTGTGGGAGAGGCCAACGTTCTGCAGTTGACTGAGTCAGGCTGAATATTTAATTTTCTTCTTAAGTATAACTTGTTAATCCTTTTGCATTTGCATTTCATAGAATGATGGCCATAAGGTGGCAGAAATGTTCATATGATTTTTGTTATTAAACCATTTGTCGTGGACAAGAGGGCTTTATTTTTCTCCTTTTTTTTGTTCCTTTGTATAGTAAAACTCCAGCTATCCTCTCCCTAACTGCGATTGGTCAAAGCCTAATTACAAAGTGACATCGTGTTGCAAGCGCTTTATTTTGTTTTTTTTTATAAAGAAATGCAATTCATATATATTTAATGGTCCTTAAAACTAAGTAACAATGTAATCATATGCAGGGTGAGAAAGCCGAAGAAGCGCAGTTAGGGAGAGGTTAGATGGAGTTTTACTATAATGATCCTATCCAAAGTGATTTCGGGTTTCCATGCAGGTTAGTTAATTCATTAGAATTTTGGGCACATCAACATCTGGGTCATTTTGCACCCTTTCACACATTTAAAATCTTTACCCAAACACAAGTATTCCACAAGACATCTTTATGCATTCTGTGGACAAGCACAAACATCCATCCCTACAGCAGGATTCGAACCCATGACCTAACAGATTCGAGAGCTGGAAAGCCTGGAATCATGATTTTGGAGAATGTTTAAAAATAATATAAATACGAAATTAAGATATTCATATTTCAGCTAATCTACGGTATTATTTCATATTATATTTGTAAATAAACAAAACCTGTGAAATGAGACAACATATTTATTAATAGGGTGCTGACCCTCAGTTTGCATTAATTATAGCTTGTATCCAACATCAGATGGATAAATACAAGTTTTAGGGCAATGGTCACAGGGATACATGGCCACTCCTCCTGCAAAAAAGGCTGCTAATTCAGAGAATTTGTTGGTATAGGATCCTGCTGCCGGACATGTCACTAAGATGGGGTCGAGATGGGGTCAGGGTATTGCTAAGGCTTTAGCAAGACGGGCCCTAATAATCATGCCCCTTTTGAAATCAGGTCAGCCTTAACTGAATTTCAACGCCACTATATATTTAATATCTGCATGTTTATCACTGCTACTAAAAGACTGATGTGTGTACATTTTTGCCTGCTAGGTGGCATGGTTCAAAACTAGCATTATATTTACATAGGTGTTCGTACTATTTTGACCTTCACTGGTATTATTGTAAAGTGATTTCAGCAGTGCACTTGCAGAAACAGCTTAGATACCTTAAATTTACATGTCAGATTATTATTTAAACATGACAATGGACAATACTGTGTTTTTGAAAACATTAAATACATTAGAATTACAAACTATGTTAAGATCTTAGTGGAATGATAGATAAATTTTCCTATGAATTCCTTAAATAGCATTGCAATGATATTGCAGTAGTATATCAGTGGCAATTTTTTAAAGTTTCTGGAGGGAAAAGAAATGACAAAAACTGCAATTTATATATATATAAAAAATTGGGTGTATAATAAGTATAATTTTCTTCTATTTGTTTTGTAATTTTGGTCCTACAGATAGCATTTATGGCAAGATAATAAAAATTAAGTCTATAAAAGTTAATTATTAATTAAAAGTATCAAAAGTACACAGGGTATTTCTAAATCATATTATATGTTTATTACTCAAAAACTATTACAGACTTTAACGCGATTTTTTTTTTTATTCACAAAGAAAAACTCAAAAAGTTTCTTAGCATGCCTTAATAAATTTCAATGTGCCCATTAGCCATAACACGCATTGAGCTTTTTCTTGAACACTCGCCATTGTTTTCTGCGTCTTACGAAAAATGGAACAACGTGCCAACAATGGTACCACGTGCCAACCGCGTGTTTCATTATCAACTCACGCGAGGCTAAGAAACTTTCTGAGTTTTTCTTGGTGAATAAAAAAAAAAACACGTTAAAATCTGCAATAGTTTTTGAATAATAAACATGTATATTACGGGAGATAATTTAGAAACACCCTGTATAATTAGAAATTCAAAAACGATTCTACACTATAGCTGTAAAAAAACCAAAAAAAAAAAACAAACCAAAAGTTACAGAACCTTATTATATATGTAATAAAAACTGAAATGCTTACGGACTGTTTCAGCTGATCTTTTAGCCATGTCAAATAAAAATGAAGATCTGAACCATCCATCAACTCTTTGCTCCAACAGGCAATTTTTGAGATGATACGACTTGTCTACAAGTGGGGAAAAAATAATAATGAACAGAGGGCTTATACATATTAAAGTTTTATTATTTTACCCATCCTTTCACTCATCACTAAAAAGCAGAACTATTCCTCCTTTAATATTCTTAACCTTCAGACCTAAGAATGTACTTCTCCCTTAACAGCTTCCTCTCCAAGGTCTATTTGATTTTATTGAATTTTTGGATGAAGGTATTAAATTGCAACACAAAATTGAACAATACAATGCTATACTCAGAAATTTAATGGCATTAATGAAGAATATAAAATAAAACAATTTGTTTAAGGCAATACAATATTGTTTAATTGGCAACACATTTCGATTTAACCATCATCTACGAACCAACTAACAGGATCATACATGGTATACACACCAGTAGATGACAATTAAATTGAAATGCACTGCCAAATTAAACAATATTGTGTTGGTTTAAACAGACTTGTTTATATTTTGTATTCATTACAATGCTATATAATAGTTTAAGTTAACATATATAACGTTTCTCTTATTCAACAATAGTTAATTATAGTAACATGTTCTGACTTAACGCGTTGGCTTTTATCGCCAACACCAGCATTTTTCAATGCACGTCAGCGCACGACCCACATGCCAGCATTTTTTTTTCTAGTAAATGTAATCATCGCTAGAATTCAAAATAAATAAGTAATACACATGTATTTTGCAATCAGTATCTTGTTCTCGATACCACTGCCAATCTAATATATTTATTAATTCATTATTCTACTTAATACATAAATGAATTACATGGAAACTTGATTATCTGAGCTGTTGTGGACAAACCATACCTTGGATACTTGGAAAACTCTGATAATGCAAACTTTGTAAATGAGAGCAGAAATTTAAGCAAATAAAATACATTATATACAAGGTCCATTCAATAAATAACCAGAAAAGTTGTATAAAAAATACAAAACTTCAACAAAGTTTGTGCTTCTTTGTTATTTTTTGGTGGTGTCCTAGAACTATTATCAGATGGGTCTGGCACACCTGCCTCGCGAACGGGATGCTGGGAATCTGTGAAACAAGATGGCAGCACCCTTGCAGGTTTGCACCAACGTGGAGCAGTGGAGTGTCATTAGATTTGTTTGCTGAAGGGTTGAAAGCAATCAAAATTCACCGCTGGATGGCAGTGCAATATGGTGAAAGTTTTTTGAGTTGAACACAAGTGTACAAGTGGGCAGGTAAGTTCAAACGGGGTGTAACAAGTGTTGAAGATTCGCCACGTCCAGGTCGCTCTGTCTGTGCAGTCACAGAAAACAACATTACGAGCATTGACGAGTTGATACAGGAAAACGGGTGTATTATGGTGAGTGATATCACAGCAAAGATGAGCATCAGTGTCGGATCAGCCCAGCACATTATTCATGATGTACTGATGTTCAAGAAAATGTGCACGAGGTGGGTTCCAAAACATTTGACATCAGAAATGAAAGAAAGGTGCATGGACATGTGCAAGGCTGAAGAGGAGGCATTTTTTCACTGTATTGCAACAGGAGATGAAAGTTGGGTGCATTTTTACATACCTGAATGAAAGCGGGCTTCAATGAAGTGGCGACATTCTTCATCTCCAAAACCAAGAAGGTGCGAACTGAAAGAAGTGCTGGTAAGATCACATTGACTTTATTTTGGGACCATAAGGGAGCAATTCTTGAACTTTACATAGTCAAGGTATGTCAACATAGTGTGACCTACACCAAGGATTCTTTGCACGTGGAATTGAGAAGCTTGTCCTGCGCTGACGTAAGTGCATAGAACTCGAGGGGGGTTACGTTGAAAAATAAACAAGTGTTGTATTCCATTCTCGTAATAGATTCTTTAGATAACAAATTTCTGGTTTTTTATTGAATGACCCTTGTACATTACGAATGATTAGTGTACAGAGGAATTAAAACAATAAATGAAATATTGCAAGTTACAATAGAAAAATAGGTGAAATGAAACCTGTGAACATTGAAGTAAACAATGAACTACACTTGTGTAAGTACATTACTGTATTTAAGGCTTTAAATAGTTGTCAAGTTTTGCTTGCTTCAGTCGAGCAGTTGATCAATTCTTTGCAGCAATATCTCGCAGTTTCCAGAGTAGGAAAATGTCAGCTGGTGTAATTTGATTTTGCAGGTTTTACACAAGTCAAAGCAGTTTCAAGTGAAGATGGATAATCTGAATTATAAATTTTCTATACAAACAAGTCTTCATATATTCTGAATCCGAATCCTGAGATTCCCGACATTCTTGGTTTGAACGAGTGTACTCAATCTCTTCGTCAGTGTACTCCATCTCTACACTATTGCCAGTAATCAATCCCTCAGTCATTTTCCGTCAGTTCTTCAGATGCAGGTAATAATTTGTCATTTCCAATAGACAGGTAGTGGATCCGTGTTTATCAGAATGTTCTTTACGTTTGTTCTGGCTCTGCCCCAAAAAAGTCGATCTTCTGCCATGATTTCTTTAACTAAACTTATTCAGTTTTGTTGTTTTTTTTTTTAACCAAAATTGGCGAGTCAGAGTACATAGTCTAAAAAACTGTCTGCATGTTTCCTGGACATCTTGCCTCTATTCTGACCAAATGTACCATAAAATGGAAGAAAATGAATCAAATCAGATTATACACAGCATAGCAACTAGAAATCCTATATTGAAATTTTACAAGGAAAGAACGCAAACGAAATTCACAAAGCTTTGCTTGAAGAATTTGATTTGTTCCCAACTGAGAACCATCTTCATATACTTGAAAAAGCTTCTGATGAACTGACCTGGATAATCAGACAGCTCAACAATCAGACATGTCCAAACCTTGAGAAGTTTTGATAAGGAACTTTGGAGATTGCAGTGATGGTTTGTTAAGTGATTTTGTCAAACAATTTTCTTTCTTTGATTTCATAGAAAATTTTGAAATGAACCTTATACAGAGTGGTGCAAATAAAAGTAGCCTCACATGAATTGAATTCAATTCATGCAAGGCTACTTTTATTTGCACCACCCTGTACATCTCTGCATGATTTAGGGGTCAATCCATATGAAGTGATCCAATAAATGTTAAGTTGATTGCTTGATCATTTTTAAATATTTTGTTTTTTTTTTATGTGATCACCCTATAACTGAGAAGTTCAAAACCGTTTTTAAAATTTTTTTACCTTGCACCATTACTGAATGGCAGCCATTTTTATTTGTAAGCGCACGACGGTTTTTCAATTTGGAGACATTATTTGAATATCTCTGCACTCGGTTAAGTTACAACATTGTAATTGACATGATTGTTTTTAGAAACATATCCTCTATAACATTGTTTATTACCCAAAATACCCTAAATTCAAAAATAACCAGTCAAAATGGCCTCCAAAGTTTGATATTGAAAATTTAGAAATTCCACTTTTTAGACCCAAAAATAACAACTAAGGAGTGATTTATCAGAGTGTATTTTTTTTCTCTAGTTAGACATCATACACTGCTAGCCTTATATAGAGCAACAACACTGACAAATGTTTACTTAATTTTTATAAATTTTTGAAATTTGAAAATCTTTATTTTTTGTAAAGTTTGGGACTAAAAATCTCTGGTGGGACTGAATATAAAAATTTGATTTTTGCACATTTTATACATCTATATGATAGCAAAGTACTGTAAAAATTTCAACACTGATATTTGACTGTGAACAAAGATATAAATTTTTGAAAATGAGGAAATAATTAACATTACACTACAATTGATCTTATGGCTGTTGCCTAATTCATGTGTGATATTGGCTAGATGAATTAAAGCAATGAATGGTGCTTTCTTTTCATCAGTTGTGACGATGGATGAGACGTGGATTCCATTTTTTAACCCTGAAACGAAGCGCCAATCTTCACACTGGAAACACTGATTCACCGCCACCGAAAAAATTTTGAGTCACAGCCTCTGCTCATCGGGCACTCTTAACTCAGCAGTTTCTTCAAAATAACAACTTTGAGGTGGTTTCCCATGCTCCGTACTCACCAGACCTCGCACCTAGCGATTTCTGGCTTTTTCAAATCATGAAGGACACTCTCCGTGGCCATTCGTTTCCCAACCTTACTTCAGCATTTTACCAGTGGGCAAAATATACCCCTAAAGATGAGTTCTCAGCAGCCAAGGAATCATGGCGCCGCCATTGTGAAAAATGTGTTAGACTTCACGGTGATTACGTCGAGAAATAACAGTAGTTACAACTTTCTGGGTTAAGTATTTTGTCAGAAAAAAATTTGGAGACCTTAGAACTTGAACGCACCTCGTAATAATGTGCTACTTAATTGAGAATAAACCTAAATGTAAATGAAGAATTTTTTTAACATAGAACTAAAGCAAAAGCTCCTATTGTTTAATATTCTATTATTAAAATAAATAATACTAACTAAATATAGGGTGATAGTGTTAACTAAATATAGGTTACAACTAAATTTTATTACAATGAAACAATAAACCATTTAAACAGGCAACAACCATAAGATCAACTGTAGCATAATGTGAATTATTTCCTCATTTTCAAAAATTCATATCTTTGTTCACAGTCAAATATCAATGTTGAAATTTTTACCGTAATTTGCTATCGTATAGGTGTAAAAAAGGTGCAAAAATCAAATTTTTCTGTTCAGTTCCACCAGAGATAACTAGCCCCAAACTTTACAAAAAATTAAGATTTTCAAATTTCAAAAATTTATAAAAAATTAAGTAAAGATTTGTTAGTGTTCTTGCTCTATATAATGCTAGTAGTGTACGATATCTAACTAGAGAAAAAAAA
>JAHWFO010036886.1:1211655-1228695 GCA_023313115.1 Rhysida immarginata
CACTTTCCTATAAATAGACCTGACTTTTATGACTCTAACACCTTTTATTCTAAAGTATTCGACTATTTCGGGAATATCTTCTACACCTAGTATATAGGTATTTAATGTGCCTATGAAATCGTTGAATATGAACCTTGGCACTTAATATTTTTATAATCGATGTTATTCTATATAGGTGTTACCTATATTAGTTTCGGTTCGGAATTTTATTATCACTCCGTGAGGTTACTGGGTGAGAAAAGAATAAATTTTTGTTGCTAAACTGGTTTTAAAAATTATGATTCGATCTGTCTTCTAAAGTCAAATGGAAGGAGGGGGGAGGCCGTGGCCTGGTGGACTTTCACTGAAACACAACTTCTGTGAAGTTAAGCAACATCAGGCACGGCTAGTCAATGGATGGGTGACCATCCGTGATCCACGATCTTCACCCCCTCCGGCTGCTGTGACCATCATACAGCAGTCGTTAATCCAGGTTCATCCAAGGACCCAACTCGTCGGCGTCTAGCCATACAGGCTCTGGATGGACGTATTGGATTATCAGTACTAATAAATAAATAAATAAATAAATAAAATTTATCACACACTGTTATATATATCCAACAAACGCAACCATACTGATTATTAAAATCCAAGATTGAAACAATGAAGAATACATTGTTGCTTGGACTAAGATGGTCAGGTGACTTTTGAGTTTCAGGGCCTGTCTGTCTCGTAGGCCTCGGCATCTATAAATGAATATGATATGTACTTTTTTTTTCAACGTATAAACTGCCACTGACGGACATTTTTATTAACTGGCTACGAGCTTATGCATTCTGGCTTCGTAGGTTATCTGTCTGGTCCCTGAGATTCTATATTCCCGTAACATGCGATTAGCTGGTCATAGATGTCATTCAAGGAATTATGTTGAAACATTTCTGATTGTTCAGTAGCTTCATTTCTTCAGATATTCTTATATTTTCGATGGTGTCTAATTTCTTGCCTCAAGCGTCTTCCTAGGACACTGCATTTATCTCACTCAACCAACATAGGTTATAACCTATTTTCGCTAGCTGTTTAATCAAGGTTTAAAGCGAAAGAATTTGGAAACGACGAAACAGTTTGCTGGAGCTAAGTCTGAAGAATTGCGTGGATGGGACACAACGGATAGCTGATGTTTTGCGAGAGAACTACTTGTGCTCAGTTCAGCGAATGTAGCTCGACGACTACGCTCATAACGAAACAGGGCAAACAGTAGCCAAGAAGCTCTGTTGGTGAGCTTTTAAAAATTTCGATAATTGGACACTCTTCGCATAATGCATTAAGAAATTCCCGAATTAATAAATCATTCAAATGGTGTTTTAAGCACTGGACCTTCTAGCCTAAATTTTATTATGCATATAAAAGCATATTTCTGACTTTAGCGCATATTTTTGAATATTTCGAATGTTGGTACATATTTTTGCATATTTTGGGTGCTGTTGCAAATTAATGCATATTTAAATTTTTAATCAAGCTTAAAAATCGAGGGAACTGGTCTGCCGCCGGATCGTTCACGAATAGGTCCAAGTTTCTTTCCCTGTCCCTGCCATCGTCTATCTATCTTTTTCTATGGTTCAAGCAGGTCCTAATCACGTGCGGTAGGAAAAATAAGAAATGCTTCTCATGCTTGAGAAAGAGAGAGAAAACTCAGTTATACAATACTTGCACAAGTAGCACGAGCATTATCGTAATTAAGTGTTAAACGCTTGTAACTTGTTGCTCTCAACAAAGCAAAGAAAGCTCTCATGAACAAAGAAGTTATTGCACAGCTGGCTTTCATCAAAGCACGCTTTGGTAGCCTTGTCAACCTTTTTAAGGAGATGGAAACTGAAGACTGCCATACTCAAAGAGGTGCCCAGCATGGAAAACTTTGAAACAAATTTCAAAGGGTCTGGAAGGGCAGATGTCTAATTTAGGTTCAATCTCTCCCAAAATGGTGGCTATCCTCAAGTATTTACCAATCACCTCAGTTGTTGTAGAGAGATCTTTCTCCATATTGGAAGATATATAAACAGCTCAATCTTTCTGTAGAAAACTTTGGAAAATTGTTGATTTATACAGGTCAATAAATTTTAATTTCTGTTTTGGTTTAATCATTTTCGTTTTTACCGTCCAATTTGAAGTGTATGACAATGAACGCAACGTGTGGAAGTAAAATTAAATTTTGTACCTAATTTAGCATATTTTAGTGCATATTTTTGCTAATTTTGATGCATATTTTGGCTTTTTTAGTGCATAGATTACGAAAATGTTGTTTGCTATACAGTATTGTTTAAACAAATTTTACACCATATACATTTTGTGATATGGATACCGCAAACTAGTCTTCCTAGGCTATTGTTATTTTCCAAGACTGTGGATAAGAGACCAAGGGGTCGGCCTAGAACCAGGTGGCTAGACTACATGGAGAATCTGGGTTCGAGTCGCTTGAGTATTACCATGGAGGACATGCGCCTGATGGCGGAAGATCGCGATCGCTGGAGATCCTCCATAGGGCTGCTGCCCCCACGACCCTAACGGATAAGCATTTGAAAAGTAAATATACATTTTGGATCTTTCTACATAAATAGTATTCAAATTTACAATCATTGTATATCCTTGAATTTTTAAATTTTAATTTTTTTGAAATCGTGAACCATTACTGAATAAGAGTTTACATTGTAGTTGAAATAAAAAACATGTTTGTAATAGGGAAAACAACTTTCTGAATTTTTTCTCTATCATAATGAACAAATATTGATTACAAAATAATATCAAGACTATACTAGTGAAAAGTGATATAAATTAAACGTTTGTTGAATAATAAAGAGATATTTAATATTCAGAATGGTCGATATAAGTGAAGAAATATCTCGATCGAAATATCTCGAAAACAACGCTTCGGATCAAAAACTAGTTTGCAATGAAATTTGGTCGTCTCGAAGGGCCTATTCAATGATACTAAAATTAACCCCCCCCCCAATCCCTATCCCTTGGGGATGGGTGGGGGGTAACAAATCTTAAATGGGGACCCCCATTTTTTATTACAGATTTGGCTTCTTCAGTAAAAAATACATTAATTTGATCTACGATTGATGTCACTTTTTTCACTTTTTTCAACAAACATCGAAGAGAGGTACGAACGTTAAAAAATGGGAATATCTCGAGAAATACACGTCGGATCAAAAAATAAAAAAAATACGTGTTCTATATTTTTTTTAAAAAAAAAAGCTATCCCACGACACCAAAATCGACCCCCACCCTCTCCCGCTGGAGGTTGGGGTGAGGGGCTACACTGAAATCTTAAATCGGAACTCCCAATTTTTTTGTTAACAAATCTGATTCTACGTTAAGACAACGACTAGAGGCAAGGCAGGCAGGCTACAGCCTGTAAATTTATGTTTTGGAAGAAATGGATACATTTAAATAATTGCCTTTGAGAATCATTCCATTTTATATTGAAACTAATTCATTACCTATTTTCTGGAACTCAATGTCGTTCATCCATGCCACCACCTTCCCCAACACCGAATTTTTAGCCAGGTCGTCGACAAATGCCCTCAATTTCAAACAAAGACTGCCGCGACGATATCGGATCTATGCATCGAAGTTTCGTACGGAGCCAGCTGTTCTGTTATTTAAGTCCAATTTGGATTGCATGTAAATGTAGTGAAGAGATCTGGTTTCCCGAACTTGGCCACCATGGCCATTGCATCGTGATAGTTTTGCTGCAATGCGCGTTTGCTTCCGGTAAATGACGTAGGTAGAACACAGATCTTTCCTGCTTTAATATTAAAGTTATCAGCCTGATTGTTAATGAAATCCATTAAGCCAAGTGGTAAGCCTCCACTCTCAAACTCTTCTGATTTTCTTTCACCCAGTGTAACCAGTTTCCTTCAAATTTTAAAACGCGTCCACAATATACTACTGAGTAAGTTTCCCCGCGTGAAACACCGGATTAAACAGTCCTGGCCTTTCGCAAAGTTTGTAGGAGTAGAAAGCTTAACATGCTGACTTTCGTCCCTTCAGTGCTCTTGAATTTCATCTTCCAGCATTCTTCTCCATGAGGAAACAGCAACGGGTAAGTCACTGGATCACAGTTCGGACTCAAAATCGACATTTGTTGTCAGTTGTTCCCCGTGCTTGGATAAATGCATAAATCTCGCTCAATTTGTGGTTGCTTCTCCATCGTCGGCTTCAAACACTCCTGCTACCTCATTGACAATTGGCAAATTATATCTTCTGGGATCGTGCTGTATGATCCACATTTGAACGTTTCCTATGGAGCAGCCACAGACATCCTTCATCATCTTGTACGCTCGTGCAAAAGGGTTGATGTTTCTGATGTTCCTGTGAAATTTACGTTTTGAGGATCAGAACCGTATATGTTGAAAGTGCGAAGGCAACAGAAACTCATGCACCAGCATATCAACTTCTGTTGAGTTACAAACAGAAAAGAATTAGTATAACCTCTAAGGCATTGATGATATCACCATTAGATTAGGCTTAATTTAGTCTTACTCACAGAGCAAAAATGCTGTGTAGTATATTCTACATTTGAGCATCATTTCATTTACCTTAGAAATGTACGTCAATGTTAATTACAAATTGATACATGCTAATTATCTTATAAAATTCCACGGAATACACAGTTATAAATTTAATTTTTAGGATCATGGAGAATATTTTTCCGCGCTTGAAACACGATCTGAACTGAAGTATAAAAGTCTGCTTTGTTTACCCGAACATGACCTTTATTATTACGGACCTGTTTTACTGAATAATTTCCATTGTTGCTTTTGGCTTTTCTCAATTTTGCCATGGCGCTGTTTAACCTCCCTCTCTGATTGTTTTCAACAATGAAGGTTACATTGTTGCTTGGACTAAGATGGTCAGGTGACTTTTCAGTGACGTTAAAAAACAAACTGAAAAAGTATTCATTTCATTAATCAAATTTAGGTTTCTTTTTATTCGCTATTTAACTCCCTTTTCTAATAAGATATTCTATGCATAAAACGTTATGTATTATTTTTATTTTGTTTGCACTACATTTTGTTTATCTCAGTTGGTAACAAAAGGGAGGTTAAACAGCGCCATGGCAAAATTTAGAAATGCCAAAAGCAACAATGGGAATTATTCAGTAAAACAGGTCTGTAATAATAAAGGAGGTCATGACCCGAGGCATGTAAACAAAGCTGAGTGAACAATTGTTGTCAGCTCCGCTTCCGCAGTGGCACGCCATGCCAACACCACCTAGACCGTGACCACCGAATAACAATGCACCATCTATGTGATACAACAATGTATTCAGTTCATTGCGGAGGCCTTCTCTCTCGGTGGTCACGCCTAGACAGAAGACCTGATAATGGAAACGTTATGCATTGTTACATCATCTTAGTCGACCATTGTTAATCCTATTTCTTATTAGCCGTAAATTTGGTCGACTAATGATGATGTAACAATATATTACGTTTCCGTTATCAGGCCTTCTGTCTAGGAGGTGTTGGCCAGGCATGTTAAAAAGCAGAGTGAACAATTGTTGTTAGTTCCGTCTCGTGTACCACATCAGACTTTAGAGAAAGAAAGATTTTGTTAAAGACATTTCCCTCTACTCCGTGTTTTCTAACGTTTTTGAGCCAAAATTGGTTGTAGTGTTTGTAGGTTTGGTTGTTTCAAAATTGGTTGTAGTTTAAATACGAGGGTCGTTCGAAAAGTTCTCGGCCTAACAAAGAAAACATAAGTTTTAAGCAAGAACAGATGAAGGTACGATTAATTTTTCACCCCCTTCATCTATTCTTGTTTTAAGATTATTTTTGTTTTTCAATGTAATCACCTGGCAATTGAATACATTTGGATCAACGATTTTCCAACGTTGTAATAATGCAGTAATGATACCCTCCGTAATAATGCGATTTGTTCAACTCTGAAAAGTAAGCGATTGTCTCAGCTTTGACTTCGTCATTTGAAATGAATCTTCTTCCAGTAAGCCATTTCTTCAAGTTTGGAAAGCGGAAATAATCGCTGGGAGCCAAATCCGGCGAATAAGGCGCACGTGGAAGCGCTTCGAAGCGTAGGTCACGGAGAGTTGCTGCAAAAGCAACAGAGATATGTGTGTGCAGGCGCATTATCATGGTGAAAGAGCACTTTCTTTTTGGCGCACTTTCATAGTTTTTGTCGAAGAATCTGAATTTACATTAAAAATTGGGGGTTCCGATTTAAGATTTCAATGTAAGCCCCCCCCCCCCCCCCCGTCTCAGTCCTTCTCGGGGAGGGGGGGAGTCGAGTTTAGTGTCGTTGGATAGCTTTTTAAAAATATTGAACACGTATTTTTTATTTTTTGATCCGACACGTATTTTTTGAGATATTCCTGTTTTTTAACGTTTGGCCCCTCTTCGATTTTTTGTCGATTACAGCGCCATCTGTGAAAACAAATGAAATCAATCACAGGTTAAATTAATGTGTTTTTCCCCTGGAGAATCAAATCTGCAATAAAAATGGGGTCCTCATTTAAGATTTTTTTGTTATCCCTCACCCATCCCCCAAGGGGTGGGGATGGGGGGGGGGTCAATTTTGGTATCATAGGCCCCTTCGAGACGAACAAATTTCATTCCAAACATTTTTTGATCCGATGCGTAGATTTCGAGATATTTCAATGTCTTCACTTCTATCGACCACCCTGTATATAGGCCTACTAGGTAACCACAAAAGTTCTTGCCCTTTTTAATTCCGGAAAACAAAATGATGTACACAAAAAGTAACGTATCGCTAATCCCCAAAGTAATTCCCATTGGCATCTAGCACCTTCTGCCAACGTGTCTCCAGTTGATCAATCCCCTGGATGTAAAACTTGCCGGTCTTGGACTCAAAGAAGTCCGTGAGTGCCTTTCGCAGGCCTGTATCATTGCTGTAGGATTTTCCACGAAGATGGTTGTCAGGGAATGGAAAAGGTGATAATCCGTTGGAGCAAGATCTGGTGAGTAAGGTGGATGACACAAAGTTTCACAGTCAAGCCGCTCTATGGTTTCCCTGGCCACCCGCGCCACATGTGGCCAGTCATTGTCATGAAGGAAGAGTACCCCTTTGCGATTCACCAATGCTGGCTGCTTCTGCTGCAATGCCTGTTGCACACGTTCCAACTGCTGGGAGTACAGGTCCCCAGTGATAGTTTGGCCAGTTGATAGCAGCTCGTAGTGAACCATTTGGCGTCTAGTCCACCCGACACACTGGACTACGGGGTTCATCATAAATGGCAAATTCTCCCGACCTGAATTTCCGGAACCAATGCCTTGCGGTGCGTTCATTCACGGCATCATCCCCAAACGCAAGACACATTCGGCGACTTGATGCTGCTGCTGACAAGCCCACCTTGAAGTCATAAAGCAAACAACACCTAACCATCTGATACCTCCATTTGTCTTCACTTCTGCACGAGATGTGATTGATGTGAATGCCCATTAGCCCTACATTTATACAGGCTAACCTTCCTGTCCCCCCCTGACAGATTTTGGACCACACTGTGCACTCATTTGCATATCTTCTATCACTTCCTTTTATGGCAACATAAAAACGGCAAGAACTTTTGTGGTTACCTAGTAAAATGGAAAGAAAATAACTATGGATACACTGGTAATCGAAAAAAGGGGAAGGAAGGATTCTTAACTTCAATGCCTCGTTAATTCTTATGGCAGATGCTGAAGAGAGTCATAAAAATTGTTAGCGACTCTGTAGTTGCACATAACACAGTATAACGCTTCATTATTTTCCTTCAAAAATTAACTGTTAATGTGTAAAGAAAAAGAATGTGCGAATACATTATTCAAGAAATAATTAGAAGTCGCGTTTGATCTGCTACAATTTCAAATTTTTCTAATGGTTGCATTTTCAAAAACTCGCGATGTATTTGTTTGTAATTCGTGAAAGCATGATATAACCTGGCGTCAATACTTTTTTGACCACGGGCGCTAGCACAGAAGCAAAATGGAGGCAGTGTATACTCTCCGTTTCCAAGTGTATTATGTAAACCTACATGCTTATGTTCTTACGGTCATATGCAATACATGGATTCAAGATCCGAGCCTTTTAAAAAGAATCTATTTGTGCCCAAAATTTTCACTGGACTAAGAAATTACGTTTAAAACAAGCGAAGAACTGTGTACTTTACCTTGTTTTCTGGGTCGAATGTTTTTCTTCGAGAATTTCAAGGCAACAGGACCTTTGGCGTCCATTGCAACCGAGCTAGATCTATCGGTCATCTAAAGTATTAATTCTATAAGAATTAAATCATTTTTATATGTCATCTGTATTAAATATAAAAACGAAATCGTAAATTAAACACAGGATTTTGGAACATATTAATAATGGCATTTAATCAACCTAACAATGGCACTTAAAAATATAATACAATGCTCACTCACGTTAAATTAAAAACTAATCATTTTAACTAATCATAAGAAAGTAAGTTTTTTTCCTAATCAGAAACTCTGAAAGGATTAAAACATTACCGATTAAGAATAATTATTTTCAGTTAATATGAATATATCGGTAAATGGCGACCTTTATCTATGGGAAAGGAATAAAAGTCACGTAGAAAAGAGAAAGAAAAAGAGTTCTATTAAAACGCCACAATAAGGAAAAAAAAAACGATAACGGTTTTCTCTCTTTACTCGATGGAATCATCATCATCATCATCATCACACCTCATAAATCCTATGAATTGTCAGCAAAGGATTTTTAAATGTGCACTGTACTCAGTGCCGTCTTAACAGCATTATGAGCCCTGGGTAACCACGGGGGCCCAACGAAAACCACTCAATGTCTACATGCTTGTGGGGCCCCCGGGCAAATGCCCATCGCGCCCATGCATAAAGACAGCTCTGACTGTACTTCTCATTTTTTTGAGCCATGTGATCTACTCTTTGTTATTAAGTACCGGAAGAATGGAGCTACTTATTGATTTTACAATGTCCGTCTGTCCGTCCGTCTGTCCCCTTCATAATTTCTGCATTCGAAACGTAGCTAACCGTGGGCATGCCCCACTCGCCGCTTAGTTTGGTTTTGATTGGCCCACTGGGCTTGGAATTACGGGAGCAGGAGTTAGAAGAGACCTACTCGTCTGCATAGTATAGGCATGGTTTCTTTCATCCATGGTATAGGGGAGAACGGGGTAATGACGATCAGTGGATAATGCCGGTCACCAGAGTATCACGCATCTGCTTTATACTTGTTCAACACATGTTGCTTCCTCATTATCGCTTGGAGAATTACTGGCGAGTGAGTCGCCACCTTGGCATTATCTGTTTGGCTGCAGTGATGTGAATTAGTATTCACTGTCTTTCCTTCTAATTAACTTCTTTGGACAACGATAAATTTACGAATTCACTTGCGTATGAAATGTTTTTTTACCATAAACTCAACTATGATGTGGGTAATGTTTAATCGCACATTTATAAGGCATATTCAAATGAAAGTGATTCGGGCTATAGCGCGCGAGCACATGAATGTGCAGACACGAGGCAAACGGGTGATTGTTGACGTATCGTCTGCTTGTTCTGATAAGCACTGCTGTGGGAAGTTACGTTAGGCTTATGTGTTACAATGGACCCTCCTATTGAATTTCCGCCCAAAACTGACCAACGAGCGGTGATAATGCTTCTGACAGCTGAGGACATTCCACCAGTTGACATACATGCTCGGATGTTGAATGTTTATGGAGAAGCATGTGTCTCGAGAGCAACCGTGGTGCGTTGGGCCAAAATGTTCTATGATGGCCGTGTGGAAACGGCTGATAAACCACGTCCAGGCCAAGCAAACATGGTCATCACCGATCAATTGAAGACAGACATGAATAAGTCAATTCGTGAGGACAGGCGGATCAGCATACGGTCACTTGCGAAAGATCACGTCAGTATTGGTTCCGCATATGCTGTAGTAAAAAGCCTGGGATACGGCAAGGTCTTCTGTCAGCGGGTTAATTCCGTGGTGGGCAATGGTTTTTTCTTGGAACGGTAGAAAGAATAGCCCAAGTTGTTGAGGCGCCTGATTGTTGTATTAACGGAGACTTTTTTGTTAATGATACTGCTCCAGTTGGTAGCAATTTATTGCGCTGTGCATTTTCTTGAGCATTTCAACATTCTTCGCAAGACGCTGTCTTCTGACTTGGTAGTTTTCCTTGGACGACCGCATTTTGGGCGAACGACAATATTTCCACTTTCTTGATATTTTTATAAAATTCGTCCTACAGTGGAACGATAGATGCCGAGTTCCTTGCTTATCTCATTGTTGTTAAGTTCTTCAGTATGCTTACTAATGATTAATTTTCGAATTTCATATATAACTGGCCGAGTTTTTCCCTCCATTATGATCAACTTGTTTTAGGACCCACTGTGTACAGCAACGCTTCTTGTTATACGATTAATGATGGTAAGCAAAGTGAAAAATGAAGCAAAGAAATGTACTAATTTACATAATAGATAGATTCCATTAATTTAAAGGTAAGTTGGTATGTTGCAGGACTTTTGCAAGTAAATTCAGATGTTGCAAAACTTTTTAGTGGTGTGCCACTTTAACTTTAATTATTGTAAACTTTGTTTACAGTTATATCATTTGACAAATTTTTGTATTAAAGCAAAATCATTAATCACATGTTATAAAAATGTAACAGAAAAAAATTCGAATTTGTGAGCAGCTCAGAACTGATGATGTTGCAAAACTTTTGTGGAGGAGTTCAGGAATCATTCTACTGTATTATTGAAAAAAATTACAGAAAAACTCATCTGCGGAAGATTATCATGCCTATAAAAGAGAATTTACACGATTTGTTCGTGTAAATACTTCAAACGTTCATGTGATTCTGAAAACACTAATAAGTTAGATTCAAATCGTTCAGTGGATTTACTTAGAACCGTTATAACTGACAGATGGTTAATGATATTATTTGAAAAGTGGAAGGAAAAATTCTGCGACCTGGATTTGAACCAGGAACCTCGAGTTTCATATGCTCGACGCCTCTACCTGGTTCGAATCCAGGTCGCAGATTTTTTCCTTTCATTTTTTCAAATAATATCATTACCCGATGTTTGGAAGTTCATCTACAGTTTATAAGTTTATATTTATTATTTATTACTAGCAGAGGCACCCGGCGTTTCCCGAGATAATTACAGTTGTAGATTAAACAGAACAACCTCATGAAGTTAAATAATAAATTTGTTTTCAGTAATTCTACAATTTCCGTCTATAGACGAAGCAATTGTTCAGGTGTTTCCGATGTCCGGATAACTTTTTGTCATCTCTGCCCAACACTCATTCATTTCTTCGCTGGCATTTCAATAGATATGAATTATTGTTATAATCCTTCGAAATATTATTATAGGACATAACACCATATGGTTTTTGGTTTGAACAGTTGAGTTTATGTATGCTTTGTTATCGTTTATGTCGTCAACTGTAGCTCGAACGAAGGAACTGCGTCCTCTGTCATCTTTCACTCTTTCTCAATAGTCTGCTAACTCTCCATTATCTCCGGTTACGGATCATTATTAAATATTTCTAAGAAAATGTTAACTTCTAAGAAAAGCCCGAACAACAGGAATTCTACGTATTGTTACAAATTCCATTTTATTTTATAATTCTCAGAGGTGGGATGGAACCATCATTCTTAATGAACCTACTTATATTGCACACTTTGCCCGGGACTTTACTTACCCTCTTGTTGTTCTGGCTCAGATTAAAATGTTATCCATCTTCACCCCCGGGAAGCATTACTGGATACTTTAGACCTATCTTTTAAAATTTCCCTTGCCCTTGACGTATAACCTCTTATACCCTCCTGCTCTGTGTTCAGATGTTTCCAATGCCCGGATAGTTTTTTATCTTTCTGTTGCAAATTTCACTGATCAATACTCGTTCTTTCTCTTTTTTTGCCAAACACACAAATTTTCGCCAGTCGTCTGGACGTTTTTAGGGAGCTCAAGGGAGACCTGTGTGATTCCTTAGCCTCCTCGATAAACATTGCCTTATCTATGTCCTTCATTGCATAATCATATTTATGCTCGTTATTAATAATTCGTTACCCCCTCTCTAAAAGAGGTTAATATGGTTAATTATGTAGTGCCACACCAGTTAATCTTTTAAGTATACAGTGCAACACCAGTTAATGTCTTAAACTTTCACCGCCCCGCGGGCCGCCCGCGGCGGAGGGGGGGGGTTTCGAAAAAAATCCTTCTTAGTGCTCACTTACAATATGTAAAGAACCTCTGTACAAAATCACCCACAATCAGAAGATCATGTTGACCATTTCCGGAACATTGTAGCTTGCCATCCTGGAATTGTTCTGTCTTCTGTGTGCTGAAACATGCCTTTTATTTGCTTTTCCGCATGAAAGTGAATGCGAGTATGGTAATTTATGTTAATTTTTTTGATTTGCATACTTTACATGGCGGAAATATCAACATTCAGTTTTCCTTGTGCAGTGTGACTGTTTGTAAGCTACAAACAGTCACCGCGTGATTGTGGGTAATTGGTTGGTCCGATTTGGATGATTTTTTTTGTTTTGTTTGTATTTTTATGCTGAACAAGTTTGCAATTGGGTTTTTCTCTATCCCTTACGGTTTTTGAGATAAATTTTGAATGTGTCCTAATTTGCATATTTGGGATGATGAAAAGTGCACCATGGGATAGGCCACCCACAACTTCCTATTCATTGGATTCATCAAAATTGACATATCTGCTTCGGTTCAAAAAATAAAAGGGGGGGGGGACAGACTTATGGACCACCCTGTATATAGATAGATGACAGGTGGTTGACAGTTCCATTTTTGACCACAATATATAGGTTTGTGATAAACCTTATAAGTGTATTTTTAATAAATTCATTACTGGTATAACCGATGCTTATTACTGGTATTACGGAAATAATTTTTTTATTAGAAAACCGGTATACCTAAAACGGTAATGCCGGTAATAACATCCCTAGTTTGGATCCGACGAGATCAGCAATGTTAGGATTAACCTCATGTTTTCATCGTTACTCATTTAACCCGTCTGAAAATAGATGATTGTTAATGTAGCAAATTAAGTAAACACGTAACAAATCAATTTAGAACATAATCCTTGTAAAAACTTTTTTCCTTATTTTTTATATGTAAAACTGACTACGTTTAGCCAGTCCACTACGATTTTGTTCCACCCGGTATGTAAAGAATAAGTAATCACGAACTTAAATGACTGAAGTAAATTTAATAGTAAAGAACAGTGGTAAAGAATAACTTATTAATTCGGTTTTGCTGTTTTTAATTTTCTCAGAATGGAAACGATAAAGTGCTCTTTGTAAATAACTATTGTATCTTTATAATAAATTTATATATCATAACTTGAACGTGTAATCATTAGAATCGTTAGATACATTTATTGGATCTACACTGAAAGAGTTAGTAAATTCCATATCTTTCTATAAAGAAAAATTGCAAAGTATGTAGAGCTTATATTACTATTATCAAACTGTAATTCCAATAATACTTTAATATTCTTTTTCCCAAAGCCTTTCGCCTGTCGGCATTTTCAGGGGAAGGAATTAAATGAAAAACTTATTAAAGTATTATTGAAATTACAGTTTGACATTATATAATGAATATACAGACCAAAAATTTTCACTTACAATATGGCAGCTGTGGCGATAGTTGTACATGTATTTGATTTGTAAATTTCTTAATAAGACTTTAGCTGTGTTGCTCATTAATAGCAGTCATTAAAATTTAACTTAACTTGCTCTTTTTAAAGAAAAATATGTAAAAACTCGATCAAGAAACAAACTTGACCTTCATATTACTGGATTTTTTTTTACTAATCTCTAAATAAAGAAGTTAAATTTACGCAAAAGCCTCATTTTCTATATTCTATTATCTTAAAACAATAGAAGTCGCTTTAAAATTAATATTTCAAAGTCAAAGAATGCTCCTCACTTTTCTATGTTTCGAAAATTAGCGGTTTTCGACGTCAGCCACTGTGAAAAGTGTCAACCCACTTGAGTCGTGGACGTCGTTCCGTGAGAAGTCAGTAGGGCAGAAGGGGGACCCTTGTAGAGCAGAACGGCAAAGGCCGAATTCAGGTTACTCGGGGATTAAGTCCGGTTTTATTCTCCTGGCAATGAAATAAAAGATATAAAGGAAATGGCAAAAAATGTTTAAAAAGCAACTAATTGGCTAAAGAGGAGCAATTATTTTGAGCAGGCCGAGATTTAACGAGGAGGATTCGACGCCCAAGAAAAACAACACTCTGAAGGAGAGGGGTGACGCTCATTATAAATGCGGAAAAAATCACTAATTATCTACACCATTCTCCTTCACCCGATTACATATTTACAATGGGTCATATTGTAACTCGTTTACGAGAAACATTTTCTAAGAATAAAATTATATTTATACCAGCAATTATAAATGACGATTGTGTCATCCAAAAAACAAAAAAAAAAAAAAAAAAATGACCCACAAGCCTTCTTTCTTTATCACCTGGAGATCGTTTTAATTTAAAGCTGAGTGAAACTCTAGAACGATTGGCTTTAAATTGTATTTGTAACAAAATAAAGATATAGAACGTACCATTTTATTATCTTTCCTAAGTTTTATTTCAACTTTATTCTTAAGTTATTCCAGTTCTTACTCCTCTCAAGCATTGAGTCATTTTTATTATTACTTGTGTTTTTTAACATATCCAGTTTTCTTAATTGCGTTTTCTTAATGATTATTTACAGTTAAAACATATGAAATGTTACCGATCGCGATAGATTACCCATTAAACAAAGTAATAATCACCTGGTTACGCTATTAATTGACAAAATTTTACGTAATGCGTATCGAAATTATTTGATTAGAGTTAAAAAGAACAACCCAAAAATAATGGTTCTATCTCTTATGCTATTTTATTAATTTATTTTTGAAAGTTTCATAACAAAATCTTGAAAAAGATTACATTAAACATAAATTTCTGGATTTACTGACTCAAGCATGTTTTGGCTTAATTCAAAGTCAACATTTGACCGTTTTTATTTTTGCTTCTCAGTTGGTATTGTATGTTAATTCGATTGTTTTCGGGTTTTAAGCTCGGAGTAGGCAAATAAAAGGAAAATTTTAGTGATGACTTTTTTTTTTAATTTTATTAAATTTAAATATTATTGAAAAATAAATTACTTAAAAAATACAAAAAGTTATCTTCATTAAAACAATCGTAAAATTTGCGAAAGTTTTTATACTATTTTAAGTTATTGTTAACGATAAATAAAGCCAATAAAACAAGACAATAAACATGTTTTAACTGAAAAAATTAATTTCTAGGCAAAATTTCTATTTAATTAGACAAACACAGTAAATTCAGGTGATTTTTAATTACATATAGTTGATATTTTTTAAATTTAAATGATATTTAATTCGATAAATTGAAATACTTTAAAAATCCTGCTTAGGTTGTAATTCGAAGGTTTTAATTTGTAAACAGGATTTCTGCTTTGTACGTCGGGATAAACAACGTTTTTTTAATGAGCGGATTAAATGGTTTATCCGTTTTTGAATAAACATAGGAGAACATAGTTTTGAACATAGGAGAAATTTATTTTTAATCTTTAAATTAAACGAAAGCAAATTTAAAAATTAAATTGGATTTACTTAGGAAATTTTAGGGAAGATATTTCAGTTATTCCTGCTTTTGTATTTTCTATATATTTGGAAAAATATTGCGCTATTTTTGCTTATGAAATAACATTTGCAAATAAATTTGCAATATCTATTTAAATTCATGTTCTATTACAAGAATTTAGATGAATTCATTAGAAGATGAATTGTCTTCCATCTACAAAGTATGCAGTTCTATTTTCTCATCAATTTACGCTCTTAGTCGCACTGACATTTGAAAGTTTCAACTTTAATTTAATTTAAATTCAAATCCCCACCTTAAATTAAAATGACGTAATTTTTTTTATTCAAAATATGATGCTTATCTTATAGCATTTAAGGGTGTGGGGAAAAAAGTATCTACGTCTTTAGTATCGTCAATCCTTGCCTTCAATGTTAGTTTAATATGAAAAAAAAGGAATTTTAAAATTAATAGAATAAAATTTCTCGTGTTACTTTTCTGTTGCTTTAGTTGATCCTATCAAGTTTGTTTAAAAGAATTAATTTTAATGAATTTATAAATGAATATCATATGAAGACATGTGGCGATTGCAAAATTGGCCTTTTTTATCTTTAACGTCATCTAATTACATTGCTTTATCCTTGCATGTTATCAGATTCACCTATCATGAAGGGAAGTGCCATTTGGGTTAATTGTGTGTCTTGCTCAAAGCACTTATACCATTAGTCGGAGTAAATAATAGCATTATGCTAATTTACTTGTGCGCGTGACACTTACGACCCTATAGAAACCATAATATAAGCACGGGATACTTAAGTGTTAAGCTTTTGAAAGAAATGTTTATATATAATTGAGCAAGATTTACAACTTAAATTTTTAATCATTAAAAAATAATCATATAAAGCATGTGCGTGGGAGTGTGAGGCTTCTGAATGCCTGAGGTTATTTGAGCAATTAAAAGAATTCAGTAAGATTTGAACCTATAACCCAAGTGACCGGAATAGTAGTCATATCTCCTGTAATAGTCATATCTCAGATTGTATCAATTGCCATTATCTCGGCATTCTTAACGGGCAGTGTTTTAGCACGTGCAATCCACTTGACGGGGTCCACGAAAAAGCCTGAAAAGTTAATGTAGCCGAGCTAAGACCTTGAAGATCATATTGTCGAAAATAGAATTTGAAAAAGGTGTCCGTTTTCAAGTTATCGTGAATACGGCCGGACTGATAAACGTACAGACTAAGCGTGCATTCTTATAAGTTGCATTTAGCTAAAGCTCGTAATAAAATGTCGCTTTCTGTTTATTTTTTTTCAAATTTAAATTACTTCTGCTTCAAATTAAAGCTCCTTCTTGGAATATTATTGATCTAAGGAGTTTAAATGATTAATTTTAAATTTAAATGTGGGTAGTCTCCTTTTAAT
>JAHWFO010036886.1:1238695-1285734 GCA_023313115.1 Rhysida immarginata
TAAGCATAATCAGTATAGAGAAGTAGGGTCATGTTGTTTATTATGATCTAATGTTGTTTATTAATACACTCATATTATTGAAAATTTAAAAAAACTTAATGATTATAAAGAAAATCTCAACTGTAAGTATCACAATATTATTTGCAATTTCATTAATTTCAATATATTAATATGACAGTCTACCTCATCATATAAATTATGTATATATAGAGCATAGGAAAAACACTGATGATGGCTATGTAGCTGAAACCGGTATGCGAAATCCACAATAAATGTTGTCAAAAGAAACCATCCATTAAATCATAATCGATATCAATACTTATTTCATAAACCAACTTCCAGAATGTTTGCAACTTCGCATTGCAAATGCAAAAAAAGACAAAGCCGTTTTTATTGAACATGTTTTATTTCATAAAAAGAACAAAAATTAAGCAAAAACTGTGGAATGGAACAAACAAAATCAGAGGGAATCTCTTATCCACAAGGAGAGTTGCATTTTGTCTCTCATCGCTGAAGATGCCTACTAGGTAGCTGAAAGACGTATCCGGTATTTCAAATCTTGTGGATAAGATTTTGGTCCTAAAAAGAAGTTTATGAAAACAGAAAAAGAGCACGGTTTTTATGAGCACGAAACATGGGGGAAATGGTGCTAAAATGGGCTATGGTCATCCTTAGTTTACATCTGCGTTCCATGCTTTCAATGAGGTTGTTCAAGAGCTCGGTTGGCAACAAGTCCCACTCTTGGCGAGGAGTAGTTTTGAGCTTTGGGATGATCATTGGTGGAGGCTAATGAGATGCAGTTCTTCTCTTAGTGCATACCTTGCATGCTCAATCGTGTTCATATCCAAAGATCTTGCTGGCCGCTCACATGTGTTGGATATTCTCACTTTGCAGAAAGTCCTCCACCAACAGAACTCTGTGGGGACGTGCATGAGAATAATATCTGGAATCGCTGAAACCTCTAACATGACTTTCCAGTATTTCGTCTCTATATCTCCGAGCATTAACGGTACCTCTGTCAAAGATGTGTGCATCAGTTTAGAGTGACGCCTCCCACCACTGCCATATTGGCACTTTTCCTTGATGTTGGGATTATAACGGGTTCGACGTTCTCTCGAGATAATTGTTCGACGAGAATCGCTTTGTAAGCTGAATCTGGATTCATCTTTGGCTCCACTGATCCAAAGTCCAGTTTCGATGTTCTCGACTCTCAGGAGCGAGCGGGACACAAATAGCCGGACATCTGGTATAAAGACACATCCCGAGGTGGCTGCAAGCTAGTAAGCTGCCCGCAGATAGGGCGACCTTACCGGTCCTTCTGAGTTGTGATAACCCTTGGGCGACTTTGCACTGGTCAGACTTGGAAGAGTCTCCAAAGTCTGGAAATTACACTTTGTGGAACATTCAGTTCTCTGAAGACTTTCGTTTGTGACTGTCCTGCTTCGAATCTTCCGATTACGCTGTCTTTCATGACAAGATCACTTTGATGCCTGTGGTCCATATTAAACGTAAAATCAACGATAACTAGGAGTTCTCCTACCGTGGCTTGCAAGAGTGTGACCATATGGTTTACTCAAATGTATTTATTGCACTTTGTACACTTTACATAAATTTGCATTTCTGAGATAATACGATCGTGAATACGCATTGGTTTAATCATTTAGCTGATTTACATGATATTTACATACAAACATTTGTCGTTTTTCTGGATCTGAAACTGTAAATGTTATTTTAACATGATAATGTTTTAAGGCTGGACATCATTCTACAAAAAACGTGATGCAATAAACGACACCAGAAAGCGTTATGGAAACAGTTTTGCATTGTTGTTGCGCGTTTAAGCATTGTTGGCGCCGATTTGAAGCACATGCCGGAACTGAAAATCACCTGACCATTTTTATTTTAATTTTTACTAAAGAGATATTATGAAATATATTGAAAGTGTGGTAACAGATAACGCCACTACCTATCCAATTCGTGTAATGGCCTAACGTTTTGCTTTCAGTGTTTGTGAATGAAGACTAATGAATCTTAGTGTATTAGAATAAACTCTTTTCCATTACAGTAAATATATTTTATTATTCACAATTTAATTCATAAATCATTTTGAAACATTTAGATCTTTTGATGCTTTTTGAAGTCTTCATCTTATTTTTAATTAATGCGCTTGTTGAATTTCTATGTACTTTGAAGTGCTTAATTTATTTCTACAGATTCTTTCCTTCCTCTCTATACTTAAAAATAATGTTTCGGCCCAAAAAAAGCGATACGGGTGATGCAATAATCATTACGGATGATGCAATAATTTTAATTTTTCGCTATACAAAATACTCTCGTTTTGTGATTTTTAGATGCAAAAAAAGCTTGCACGTGCCGTGCTTGTGGTCCTACATTCGAATGTGAGGGCAGACGCGAGTAAGGATAGACGCCGTGTTTACTCGACCTATCGAGAGACTCGATACCCGTGGTTATATCTCTTATATCAGTTATTCTAAGCCCTTATTCAGTATTACCGATGTGCATGATTCTGTAGACTCATCCATTGATAAATAAATAAAAGGTTATGTACTGTATAAAATATTTATTTGTTTGTTGCATCTAAAACAGTGTCATGATTCAATGCTTCGGACTGCAGATTCGAAACTAAGCCGCCTTTTTTTTTTTTACAATTATTATCAACTTTTGGACTCGTGTATATTTGGATTACTTACTAGCCACTAACCGCCTGTGAACAGTATTCTTTAAAACATTTAATCCTAATTCACACTGACTTCTCGAATAGATCTCTTTTGTTGGCTAGCAGTCGAGCCATATGCAATCATCTCTACAGAAGTGACTCTTAGATGGCTTAATCATGAATTTTGTGTGACAGAGGATCTTTGAAAAAGGGGTTCATAAATTCTAAATGATTTCTTTTCAATTTTTTTGCCATTTTAATTATTAATTGACCTTGTACTTTTAATTTCCATGCAATATCAATTTCCTAAGCTGAAAATTATCTATGTTGGGCCATTTTGAAAATAACAATTGGTTATACAAATGAGAATAGTCTGTAGATATTTCAGTCGAAATATTGGACAGTTCCATTATAAAAATAATGTCACTATAAATGATTTTTTTTTTTTCACATATTACCTAAATTTTTGGGCCAAGCTATTTACATACAATTATTTAGTTGGTAGTTTCGAAATGTTTCTTATGGTATAAACAAAAACTTATTCATACTTTCGTTGATTCATTATGAATATATTTGTATTTTTCATGGCCGGCCAGGTGGCCGAGAGGACTAGGGCGTTGGCTTTCTAGTACTCGAGTCCGCCTGGTCGTGGGTTCGAATCCCGCCGTGGGCATGGATGTTTGTGTTTGTCCCGGGCTGCGTACTGTTATAACTTGTGTAAAAGGCGCAAAATGACCTTAGTAGTCGACGCCAAATTTCTAATAAACCAAACTATTTTTCATGTTTACCTAAACTTCTGGGAAACACTGTAGATGGTGGCGCAAAGGCATAATTGTCTTTCCAACCTTTAAAGAAAATCGATGGGGTAGAAGTCCACTTACGTTAGACTAAATGAGTTATTTAGATACTAATCGGATAAGTGACCGCCTACGCCCTAAAGGTGTCTTCAAGGTTTAAAGGATTCGGTAGAAGGAATGAATACGCAACACCTGGTTGGGAAAAATTTAATTGAAAAGGGTTTAATTGATGGAAACAAAATCACAAATGAATTACAAGAGTGGCACCAATAGTGGTCACAAATAATAATGATCAGCAATTGAAAACCAGTTACTTTACACCCCAAAAAGAATAATTGTGTACGAGAGGGCACCCAAAAGAAACCGGAATTGTGGTGTTGATAGCCAAGCGCTTGTATTACCGACTTCTCCCGCTAGGTGAGTGTAGGCCAACACTTCTTCCGTCGTTATGCCAAGCGGCGTTGCTAGGGAAGCTTGTGCGCAGTCTCTGTGAGCCGTTTTGTTTGCGTGGCGTTTTTTGATGTGAGGGTTATTGTGCATGCAGAATTCGTTCCTCCCGCTAGTTTGGCCGACACTCACCTAGCGAAGGAAGTTGGTAATACAAGCCCCGGCGTTTTTTGATGTGACCACACTTCTTTTGGGTACCCGCTCGTACAATATAACAACGAATTACAAATTTATATTAAGACAAAAGACTGGCACCTGATTTGCACTCAATTTGGGCAATGCCATGGCACACACTAGAAATTAACCCAACAATAAAAAAAATTAATTGAATAAATAAAAGAACTTGAATAGCAAATTGGTAATTGACTTTAATAAATCTACGCGTTTCGTGGTGACCACATCATCAGGGTAGGACACAACTACCTAACTACCAAAAAAAAAAAAGTTAGAAAACGGGCAATTGAGAAGTCGACGAAACCGAGACAAATCACCAGTCCCAGTTCTACACGACAGACTAACTTATTGGCCAACAACAACTCTAATTACAGCTTACAAATGCCAAAGCCAATCAAAGGGGCGGTAAACACGATAAACCACGGTGAAACAACAGCGTGCTGTATTACCCTCTGAACCCCAAAAACCGCACTGGAAAATTCCCTGAAATTCCAAATTTCAACAGTAATAGTTAAGCTGCATTACAATAAAAGAATATTTCTCACAAATAGCACTCTCCTATTCAAGGTAATCTCATAAGTGGAACATTAAAATGAAGGGCAACTGAATGCTCCTCAGTGGAAGCGTTGAAAGCTGTCCTTCTAACATCAGTACATAGCGTTGTGTTACATGCAGACTCGAGCGTACAGTTTTCTTCCATCTTTAGAATCAGTCAAATAGGAGGAGCATGGCGAATATCGTTTATCGGCAATTGTTTAGCAAGTTCGCAGCTATACAAAAAGCTAATGTCACTCACCCAAGGATATACCTTTATCTCCAAAGAGAATGTTCAGTGATGAGCCTCATTACTTAGTTTCATCAACACTACAATATTGGGCTGTGGTAATAACTTGGATGACATGAAGACAAAATTTATCTTTGTAGTCTTGCTAATACTTCTTTTGAGCAACGCATATTCCAGTAGTCCAGATACCACAAGAAATAGAAACAACAAAAAGCAAATAAATGTACCAATGTTCCATGCCGGCATTTATCCATTAAAACTCCAAAAAGCTGCTCCAAGGCATGCCAACTGTTTACTCCTAAGATCACAAGCATAATGATAATTTTTACAGCAATTAAGTAACCAAGGAATCAGAATCCACGCATTCATACTTGGAAAATGTGCCACAACAACTATGCTTAAAGTGATTGTTGTGAGCACATCACCTAATAACGCATCAACTAAAATTAACACAAATTACACTTTATATAAGAAACTCATTAAATAATTATTAATTCAGAATAAACACACAAAAAACTGACATCACATTCAGAGATATAGATGGTGAAATTTATAATCTAATTATATACGCATTTAAAAATAGAAATCCGCTTGTTTTATCCAAAATTAATGGATAAATTCTGTGAACAGTGTAATGTTTAGGAGTCTAAAGAGCCTAATCAGACTGTTGTAGTAAAATCGCATTTATGAAATTATCCAATTCAGAAAAATTACGGGAAAGATAAGATCACAGATTATTTATTACACAGATGCGACATTCAATTGTTAGGAGTGGAAACTGGAGAGCTCGTTGTTTTGACTTCGTTTATTGTAGCAATGCCCCTGACTTTCGCTGGGTGCGCTACAATCGATGGCTATACTAAATTATCGTACTTAATAAAAACCATGAGTTATGCAGTTTCAACCACATAAAAAATTATAACACGTCTTTTTAGAAATGTACATACGGAATTCTTTATTAGATATCTAAATACATGTAAGAACGAATATTCTCAAACAGCGCACCCAGCGAAAGTCAGGGGCATTGCTACAATCGATGACGTCAAAACAATGAGCCATCCAGTTTCCACTTTAACAATTGAACTAACAATTGAATGTCGCATCTGTGTAATAAGCCAACACCACCTACAGAGAAAGCCTGCGCACAGAAATTTCATACATTGTTACATCATCTTACCTAGTCATAATTTCGGGCTTATCATTGGTAGAAATGCGATTAAAGATGACTACTTATGACGTTTTAACAATGTATGACGTTCCCGCGCTCAGGCCTTGTCTTTAGGTGGTGTTGAATAAGCACGGTCTATAGATATTCATGGTCATCGATCTTCGGCCATTTTCCATTGTTTCGAGAAGCTAAGGAAAACAGATCGCGCCAGGTGCCGCATAGATCCAACAAAGGTGTTGATAGTTCGCACCAGGCTCGACCGTGACCTGCGAAAGAGGTTTTTCATTGAAACTGAAAATGAAAGTAAAGTTTCTTTCTGTCGATAGAGCGGCGCTGCAGGCGTTTTGGGCCGATTGTACATGCAGCGCCACTTTTCAATAGAGTTCCCGCCCTATTGGGAGCTAGAAACTTTAGCTTCATTCTAACAATGGAGCTCGATGACCATAGAGATAGATACATATACCCGTGGTAATAAGTAATGACCATGAATATCTATAGACCGTGGTAATAAGTAATCTGTGATAAGATGGGTACTCTAACAATATCGTCGATATTGTTTTCAGTATTGTCCCAAATTCAAAATAAATAATTAGCGAATTATTGTTGAGCTAGGCCATTATTCAGTCAGGTTATTATTGCCACAAATAGACATAAAATAGAGAGTTCTAAATTCTTTTTTAATAATAGCTTGGTCAATAGAAAATTTTCTACAGACATGATAATAGATATACAAGGTGTAACAAAAATAGTGGGCTGTCTATATGTAATCGATTTCTACACCTAAAAGTAAAGAAAAAGGATTATATAAAATATGCCCTAAAGTGATTCATTACTGGTTATAGGTATCTACGTGCTTGCTTTGTTTGCTAGATTAAGGCCCGAATTCAGAATGAGCGCTAATGCTCTTGCTTTTGCTCAATATTTTGACCCTTGTAACGAGTCCAGTAACCAAACTTGCATATAAAAGAACTGCTATGTGCTTGTAACCACTATACGACGAACCATGACTACTTTATAAAATTGGCTATGTGCAGCAGCTAGAATATTGTCAAATAAAAACTGCTATGTGACAGTATTACTTTTTGGACATAGCAGATATTGCTTTGACAACGACGTTATATTTTTCCTCCGATAATAAAGCCTTTCCAAAAGTACAGCACTGTTGCCTTTACTTTTTATAGAAACCTTGTATATCCTATCTTTTGGATCATTAATGGTATAATTAATCAGATTAAGTATTTATTAAACATATTCAATAAGAAACAAAATTTATCTTAATATGGCTATTATAACTGTTAAAGTTTTACTTTAAACGTTTGCTATATTTGCTTCTAAAATGCGGATATAGAATATAGAAACTTTATTACTACTGAAAATTAAAGTACGTGTTAGATTTCAAAGTATTTAATAGAGTTATTGATTTTCATTAATGTTCCAGGTGTTAACGTTTAGAAATAGCATCGTTGGTTGCACTAAGTTATAGTAAAATGCGCTACATTTTATTTGTGTTTTAAATTTCAACTCAAAATCTGGAAAAAAATATTCATTGATGACATTTAGTCAAATATAAAATATCAAATTTCACGGTGAATAATATTCTAAAATACGTCGATTAAAATAGAACTTTATTTAAAAATTTTTGTTTTGTTGCTTATTTGATGCTAAACAAGTTTCTAATTAAATTTTTTTTGGGTATCTCCTACGGTTTAGTAGATACGATTTGCATATGTCCTAATTTGCATATTGACAACACTGTAAGTGCCACCATGAGAAAGAGCACCCTCAACTTCCTATTCATTCCCTTTATTGGAATTTGCATAATTACATTTGCATCCAAGATAGAAAGGGGTACAGACTTTTGACATATAATGAAGCTTCAAGTTTTGTTTAGGCGTTAACAATTGAGATTTTTGAAATTTGAAATTTTTTCTCTCCAATAAAGAAGCATCATTATTAAATCCATAATAACAATAAAATCCAATGGGACTGGCTGTTGTAAACAATTTGAAAAAAGCAATCGTATCAATTGTTACGAAAGTATTATTGCTAAACTCAGGATGCTCAGAAGAATTTCAGTTGTTGCAATTTTTTTATTAGCGCTTAAAATAAACCATTTACAGCAATGACTTTTTTTTTTATTAAACTGTAGAGTCTATTTATTGATAACATGGTTTATGAATTTGAAAAATAAAATCATGTACATAACATCAAATTAAGTTTATATGAAATTTCAAATGGAGGATTCTGATGAAAATTAATATTCAGCCATTAATATTATGAACTTTTTGTGCGAAGATCTTTTCGCACGGGTTCTGCTAGTGCCTAATAAGCGAAATCTGAAATTTAATTGGAACGCCCAGTCAAACTTTCGTTGAACAGAGAATAGAAGGATTTTTTTTGTAATTCAAGAATTGTTCTTCTTAATTGATTTGTGTACGATAGATTCTTTAAGCAATTTAAAGACATTCTTAAAATTATTGACGTGAAGACAAGATTAAAGAAACGCCCAAATGAAAAATTTCTAGCGATGGTGATATTGAAATAGCCGAGAACAAAAGATAACAGCGCTTGCTCGGCCATTGTTACTTTACCCTTTTGGATTGCAGACTACTACTATACCTGTTATCATTCGTCAATAATCGAAGTATATGATCATCTGAGAGTGATATACGATTGCTTTCCATTTAAATTCTTTAATATTTAAAAAAAAAATCATTACCTAAACTTGCAATTTATTTATCATTTTAAATCCTTTCATTTCGTTTAATTTAAAAGAAAACTGTATTTCGATACTTACCTGTAAATCTCGCTCTAAAAAAATCACTATATGAATCCAATTAAAATATTATTGCCTTGAATACACATTGTTGTTTATTTTGTCAAATTGGCTTCATTGAACTGTCATCCCAGTTATCTTCTTTGGGGGGCTCAAAAATTATTAGTTGATCTTTGGTGTCCATTCATTGTCCTTTCTTTGTAATAATCAAATTTAGTATAATGCAATAGTGAAAAAGCTAAAAAAAAATTCTTGATTCATATACTTGAGGATCAAACTTTGCTTTACAAGTAAATGTCTTTATTTCTCTAGAGCTCGTTCTATCAGGTTTATATAATTCAAAATGTTTGTGCTACATCTTTTAAAATCGTTCCTTTGACAAATCCTGCTAGGCTACTGGAACGGAATGCTTATAAAAAATGTTTTTCTGCGTTAGATGAACATATACTTTTTTCTCCCTTTCCCATCGTCATTTTTAAGCTTCATTTTCAGCAACACGTTATTCTGCTTAAATTTTCTCTTCTCCTCTTACATAGAGCATTTATGAGCATTATTTCACAATGTTCAGCACGAATATTCATTCAAATGCTTTCGAAAGGAGTAATTGTCTCTTAATCGAAATTCACAATGCATGGAAATCTTAAAATATCAGTCATGTTCCTCAGCTTCTTAAATTCGAAAAATTGTAAATATTAAAATATACAAATTGTAATAGTGGAAAATTTCGAGTTTTATCGCGTTGGGTGGTGAGACTTGGCGAGAAGATTAAATTATCTTTCCACCCATGTTGTAAAAATTAAAATTTCATAATATTCTTAGAGCAAAAATAGTCTCATTAGGTTTCCGAGCAGGTTATTCGCAAGATGAAATTAATTTACGCGAGCCAGATTTATTGATTTACGACTTTCTCATCGAGAATTCGAATCTGCACTTTTGAACGAAATAGCAACTATAACATTTATGTTTACGAAGTATTTAAAAAACTAGCCACAAAACTATATTGGCGAGCAAAAAAAAAATCGACTCAATTTACAATTTTGCACTTGGAACCATCTTTCTCAACTTTTGCTTAGTAGGCTTATAAAATAAAGATTTAGATATCTGTTTAAAGCTGCAGAATTAATCTTTGAAATGATACTGAACTCTGTTCATCTAAATTTGGAATAGAAATTCCCATATGCAGAAGTATAGGCTAAGTCGATATTTTTTTTGCTCACCAGTACTGTATGTTTGTTTGTATGTACATTATCGATATTGTTTGTATCATGTGCGTTGGCATAATCCTGGTATTCGCTGTACAGGGAAAAAAATGCATCTTGCTACTAGGGCAGGAGAGCGGTTGTTATATAAAAGTTGGTATTCAAGAGGGTCAACAGGCGAAAAAAAATTGAAACTCATAATATTTAAAGGCAAATAAGATCATTATAACCGCCTTTACGAAGGCAATTCATTCTTTCCCCGACAATTTCTTTATTTTTAAACGATTGCCTCTCCTCTTTCTTTTATTAAATTTTTTCATTATTTCATTATTATTTCATCATTATTTTTAACTATTATAATATATAATAATTTATCGACACTTATAAATAGTAAGTATTGTCGAGTTTGTCTGGTTATATAATTTCCATTGCAATATTTGAAACATGTTTGTGGTAAATCAGTTACATTATAAATAATGCAACGAAAAAATAACACCTTCAAGAGTGTCCTGTTTAAATAAGTTTCTAATGACGTTTGTTGAGAAAATTAAGCAATTCTCAAATTTTCAAAATAAGCCTATATGATATCTCTGTTTATGACCTATAACGAAAAACCAGAATTAAAGCTAAATTGAACGAAAGAAAGAGAGGAAGTAAAAGATAGAAATCTTGATTATGCTTTACGATCATTACAAAGCTGCTTTAAGGTTTTTAAAATACGTTTATTTGATCTCGATTAAATGTAAAAAATAAAAGAATTTCTCAAAGATTAAAATCTCACGAACTTGCTAGGAAAAAGAATTAAAAATTTATATATATTTTTATTGAAGCCATTTATTTATGGATAACGTAAGAGGAAAATTTATCTATTAAAATAAAAATTGAAATCGAGAATATGATTTATTTATTAATGCGTGATTGAATTCAGATTGAACAAAAATTGACTTAACAAAATTTCCCCTTCCTCTTTCACTTCGTATTCAATGAAAAAAAAAAAAAATTTATACATTGCTGTGCAGACGACACATATCGTTGGGTCCATAAGTCACCCCACGTGACCGTGTTTTCAAAACGTATCGGAAGAGAGGTGGTGGGGGGTCGTATAATTGTGGGTGGCCTATGACGATTGCTCATTGGTAGCAACAGCCAATCACACAATCCAGAACTGAGATGAAGAGGGGAGGAGGGAGGCTGATCTTATATAGTAAAGTGGGCTCCTTCCCCTCCAACCACTTTTTTAAAAAGTCTTAACCATACTCCTACTACATTTGAGGGATCGAAGAATGAATGAACGTGCGATGTGGACCTCTTTAACACTGCTCTGCGTAGCTCTCCTCCACATAGCAGGTTAAGTAAAATGATAAATGTTATTTAAAGTCATACTTAACATAATATATTTATTATTTTTATTGTTTCTTAATGCGCAAACTGATTTTTACTTAAATGTGTTATATCCTTAGCTCGATATAAACTTGATTCTCATTATAAAATTTATTAGTTCTTTAGGTCTAATGAAACGCTTAAAATCGAAGTAATTAATAAGAGCATTAAAGTAACATAAATTAGGAGACAAATTGATTATTATTCGATCTTTTGTACTTATATATAAAAAATATTTTATTACTTATCAATTTTAATTTCAAAAAGAAAAATGAACAAGAAATATTTTTCTTTGTTCGAATGCAGTATAAAATTCAAATTTTACGTATAATTATTTTTCTTAAAACTTTGTCATACATTCCTAAACTTAATCAAAATAATTCAAAAAGTTATTCCGATATAAATTTTTGGAGAAAACAAATTGATGTTTTTTTTTATATATGTACTTAAAAGCACTGAAATGGATTAGAATGCACCGCTTATTGAGTTAATTGTTTTTTGGCCAAGTGTTCTAAAATTAACACTGAGCTCAACAGCTGACTGTCTGATTTGACCGGAATCACCTATAAAAGCGTCGAGTTTCTTTCTGACTCGAAGGCATTGAACAGGAACGATTTTCGCTCTTGTCCTTCATTCTGACCTGATCTAATTTTTGTTGGGCTGTTTCCTTTATTTATGTAATTATACACATATATTTCTTCGGCAGTGCTAATGAAGTCACAAGGGAGGAAGAAAGAAAAATTTTAGCGTTCGGCTTTCCTATTGTCTCCACCTTAATCACAGTAAACAATACATTATCAGTCATTGGAAAATTATTGCTCTTACCTGTTTGACTCGTTTCGAAGAAAAATACGCTTTTAAAATTTTTATCCGAATTCGATCTGTTAATTTTTCCTCTCCTTTGTAGCATTTTGACAGCTAATTGCGGGGGAGATTATTTTACGAGTATTTTGCGACTCCATTACGGATTTTTTTTCTTGCTGAAAGACACCGAAATACGAATTTAAGTGGAGACAGGAAATGATTTTGAGAATTAAATGGAGACAAAACTAAGATTTTGAGCTTAGATGTGAAGTCTGCGATAGTGGGCTCTGTAAAATATATCGGAGGATGAGTTATAGTTTAGAATAAATGTCAAGGAACTTTCAGATGGGGAAAAGTTCCTGATTCCAACGTGACCAATGACTTTACATAATAATGATACTTGATAGTATCATTAAATTCGATTAGTCAGCCAACTGTAAAGATTATTATCATACTGCGACAGTTGCTTTTCATTCATTTAATAGAACAACTTTCTAATGTCAATACGGTTACCCTCAAATGAATTTCAAATGATTCAAAACATTTTCTTGTTCGATGATTTAAACACAGAAAGCAACAAAACAAACCTGAATTAATATTAATAAAAAATTAAAAGAAAGAGAAGCCTAAAAACCATTCTGAAGATCTTGTTCTGTTGTGCTGAAAAGATTTTTGTAATTAAAAATGTTTATTTTAAGCTATTTTTAATGAGCTCACGTGCCAAAAGCGAATGACTGTTGAGAATACCTTCAGATCGTAATCTCTCTCATCTATCACGGGTCATAAATTTTTGTTGCGTTATTTTTTTAGGATTCTTTTTATTTAAAATTTGTCTAATTGATTTCCTATAGGAAGTTTTACTTCATAATAGAATAATTTACTTTTTCATTATAGCATTTAGGAAACATTAAAATATCACATTCACAAAAATTATATTTAAAAGCTAAATATTAATTTTTTATACTTTAATGAAATAATCCAGTGAGAAGAAAAATTTAAGAAGCTAATGAAAATTCAATTTAACTCTAATAAGGTGATCTTAAGAAATAGGAAATTAAGACAAATTATCAGATTATACTAAAAGGAAATTATTGATACTGAAAAAGCTGCATACGCTTATAAGACATATAATATCTCTGAATACTTAATATAAAAAGAAACATTTTCCCCAATACATTCATATAAAGTTCTAAAGAATAATTCATACCATTACTAAAAATGTGTTGGCAAATTGACTTCATACTATATTAAGTATGTTTAACTATTGCAAGAAATAGTAAATAAGATCTGTACATTTCTTAAATGCGTTTTACAAACATAACTTTTTTATAATACCGTATATATTGTAAGACGTTGGATCACTGACCGTTAAAAGTCGCATAAGCATATGATGGTCCATGGATCCTGAGGTCAAAAGATTACCATCCGTAAAAAAAGTTTCGCCTCGTTTCTCTTCAAATGCCTATAACACTTGTTCTTCTTCATAACATAAACTTTTTTGTGGATGCCTATAACACTACTTCTTCTATTAATGTCCTCCCTTGTTATTCTTCAGTCCAAAAACAAAACTATTCGTCAATAGTGAATGTTTCTGTATATCTAATGTAGCATACCATCAACAATAACCGCTTGTGCATTTAACTGCTTCTTTATTATCAGCAGTCATTTATTGGTTGAGGATAACCGAAAACCAAGAAAGATATGATCGTTTGCGTTCTAAAGTTTGTAGATATTGAATATTTCATGATCGAAGTTATCCATTACTATCTTTAAAAATCGCCTTAAAAATAAAATTCTCAGTGAAGAGTAATTACTTAGAAGTAGTGAATATAAGCCATGTTCTGTCTAAAAGTTTTATGAAAAGCTACTGAATAAAGTTAATATAAAATGTTGGTCGTCCGTTCGATAGTTTAAATAAATTAACCGCTAACTCTATCATCTTATTAACTAACAATGCAACATATACACTTGAAATAAGGCAAAAAACTGTCTGTGCTGAAGATATTGGTCCATATTTTCCCACAAGATCAGTCACCTGACTGTGTTGGCCCTTCCTTAGTTTTCAGAAATTTGACAAAACAAGATTGGGGGAAGTGTATAAGAGAAAGTAATATTTGTCATTTTATTTAATGGTCTGAGTGGCGCATTGGGAAAAGCTCTGTATTTTAAGCAGCGAGATGCGGAATCAAATCCCTGCCAGAGTATAATTTTAAAATTTTCCCCTTCACTTTTTGTGCAATAAAAGCGCGTAGAACAAGTTTTTGCAAAAACATTAACCGTCCAAATAAAATGAAACATTTTTTCCATTATTTTTCAGGCGTCAATAGAATCTAAAATCTATTGTTTTCGATCTCGTCTACTTGGTCTCTGCGACTAGACGTGACTCTTCTACCACGGCTTTCACTGGCAGAACTTTCTGAATTTTCTGGCGCAAAATTATTTCCACAGTCAGTGGAAATGTCTTCAAGAGCAGGTTTTGTAGGATACGTCTCTACTTGTAACATTGGGCTTTTATCACACGTCATTGCATGATACTTATAATTGCAGAAAATGCTGAAAGCAAAGTATTTTCTGGTACCAACTGCATTTGATAAGCGGGGTCATCTGGCAATCATCGAGTGAGAAGTTGCAGGACTTTATTGAATCGAAAACACGCATCTCGAATGTTCTTATAGTATAGCTTTTCTCTAGTATTCCAGCTTGATACATGCGTGTTCAATAATTATAACTGGTCGGAACACTGGCGCAGAGAAAATGAAATGCACAAGACTAACACACATTAATATGATATTCCGGTCTAGTATTTGCGCATCTTCATCTTCACCATGCAATATAACAGAACTGGCAATCCCACGGAATAAATACTTAACTCCTCTGTTAAACAAAGTATATTTAATATGGCGCAAGTATGATAAATTCATAGTTGCCATAATAATATTGTTTAACGAATTTATTTTTAAATTTAAAATTGCCGATTTAAATATAATATAACCATAAAAGTGATTATTGCATCGGCATTTAATATTACCATGCTCGAAAGTGACTACGCGTAACAATCGATAATGAAGATATTTTTCGAAGTTATTACAGTTATTTACTTACAATGCAACATATGTAGTGAGTACACTTAACATAAGGCAAAATGCTTTTGGGGTGGTTGAAAGATGTTGGGTACGAGAAAAATTTAAGAAATATGGTTCCATAGTGTGAAAATAATTCTGTCATTGCAAGCCGCGGTATTCTTACGTCTAGTCGCGGGAGAATACGGAGACGAGCCCGAAAATAATAGGAAATTTTAGATTCTATTTTACACCTGAAAAAAATTGGAAGAAATGCTTTATTTTATTTGGACGGTTAATGATTTTACAAAAACTTTTTCTACGCGCTTTTACTACACAAAAAGTGAAGGAAAAACTTAAAAAATTATGCTTTCGCAGGCATTTGAACTCCGCATTTCGCATAGCGTTTCCCAATGCGGCACTCAGATCATTAAATAGAATGACAAATATTACTTTCTCTTATATATTTCCCCTAATATTGTTTTGTCAATTTTTCTGAAAACTAATGGCCCACACAGTCATGTGACTGATCTTGTGGGAAATTAAGTCAGCGTTTTGCCTTATGTTAAGTGTACTCATGACATATGTTGCATTGTAAGTATATAACTGTAATAACTTCGAAAAATAACTTCATTATCGATTGTTACGCATAGTCACTTTCGAGCATGGTAATATTAAATGCCGATGCAATAATCACTTTTATGGTTATATTATATTTAAATCGGCAATTGTAAATTTAAAAATATATTCGTTAAACAATATTATTTGCTGAAATATTATGGGACTCTGAGGTTTGCATATCTATATCTATATGTTATCATTAGTAATAAAGCAATATCTTAACTCTCGCTAGTATCTCTAAAGGAAGGAAAAACGCAAACTACAAAGACATCCGATATATGAAATGCCGGATGCGTATTTTAATGGAAAGAAAAATATATAAAAAATTTCAGCAAAAAATAAAAAAAAAGGCTTCTATCTTCTTTATGTTAAAAAAAAACTTTAAAAAAACCTTTTTTCGTTAAGTTGCAACTTCCCTGCCAAAGTATTCCACTTAAATGAATTTGCAATTTTTTAAGCACCGCAATCGCCAAAAAAATAGTTAAGACTATGAAAAAAAATAATAATAAATAAATAAAATTAAAAAAAACGCTTAGTCGAACGAAACGCCATGCAAAAATCAATATCGAAGGCTGAACTAAGAAGGAATGGCACAAGTCTCCACATATCTGAATTAATTCTGCCTACAACAACTCCAACTTTTTAAAACTCACGGACTCTAAAATCTTTCATATTTTTCAGGAAGTACAAATCAGCGCATAATATCAGTTAAAACAATTCATCTTGTTGTATTTGCTTATCATATTCAAACTGATAAATTTATATGCATTTGATGCTTGGATATTTAATGTCTTTGTTGAATATTAATTTAGATATTGTAGCAATAGAATTTAATCTGCTGTATAATAATAGACAGAAAACAGGTGGGGAAAACTGCATCCTGTATAATTTTTCCACGATAACAACCTGGAAAACTGTTAAGCAAAGAACACACGTTTATGAAACCCTCAACTGCCTTTGCATAGACAGCTTCTGCCTCTATTGCTTCACTGTCCGTTTTTATTAATGTTACTAGGTTTGAGGTTAACGTTATCTCTAGTTGTCTGCATGTACGCTCCATTTGCTCTCTGCTTTCCCTCCCCAAGGTGCGCTCCGCTGGATACGCAAAATAACCACGGACGGTCAAAATTCCATGAAAACAAAATCAAAAAATTAAATAAATAAATGAATAAAAGAGAACGCCATTCAAGCGCAAGATCTCAGACACTGTTTTGAAGTCTTTATAAAAAAGCCAACAACAGAAGCACTCAAAATTTTCTCTACATTCAAGAATGAGAAAATTCACGATCGTAGTAAAAATATCTAGATTTGCACATTTATTAATTTGTTTTATATCGAAACGGCTTTGAATTTAAGGTGAACACAGTTTTTTAAGTACTAACTAATTAACATCTTTCCTTGTTCAATTCTATTAAAGATTAGTTACTAATCTTTGTATGTTGTCCTTTGCTGAACATTGACATTAGGTTACGTGAAGAGTTATTTGACCTATAGAAAATGCAAACACCCCCACCTATTTCACTTCATACAAAATGATGAATTGTGAGATTTTATTTGGTCTAACAATGCCAGAATGGTGGATGTTGACCGAACGGAAACAAACTTTTAAGGAAAACGAAATGATGCAATTCCATTGTACAAGAATGACGACGGAAATTGGAACAGTACATAAGAATTTATTTTTTCTCATTTAAGAATTTGTCGACCGTGTTTGAGTTAATTATGTAAAAGAAATTTTGCCTAAGAATAATATTTCGTTGATGCTCTTTTTTAATTCTTTTCCAATCGGAAAATAAAGCTAGATTCGTGTAAGTCAAAAAATTATCGAGAAGGAACCCCTGATCGAATTTCATGAATTTGAATTTGACAGAATCGGAAAAAAAACCTGTTCATTATAATTAACCATATTTTGAACTGTCATTGTCATGCTAGATTTAATTTACCCGAAATAGTTGTCTCGTTACCCTTGACATGAAAACAATCGATCAAATTTACCCAACTCTGTAAAACAGACAAATTACTTGTATTCAAGTTTTAAAATGCAGATAATGAAAAGGTCATAAGAAATTAAAGCTTTACACTTTGGATTAAAATAGAGTAAAATATTAAAGCGAGAAATTGGATATGTATCTTGAATTTGAAGTCAATTCATGATATCTTGTAAAAGCATAAATAGCTAATTAAAAACATGTAATAATTAACACTGCGAAAGTAGTATTGGAAAAGGCCAAATATTCATTAACCAGAATAAAATTTCACAAAATTATATTAGATTTTTTATATTAATTCACTAGATATTTTAAAATTATTAAGAAAAACGAAGAATTTTAGAAAAAATATATTAACAGGAATTACAAAAAAGAGTAAATCACTAACATTAAAGCATGCTTAGATTATATGTCTTAAAAACATGTGCTTATGTCGGCTATGCTATTTGTTTAAAAATGATTGGAAAGAAACAAGAAAATTTAAAGCAATAAATTAATTACAAGGCATACAATACTCTTAAAAAAATATCACAGAATTTTCTTCGCCTGTAGATGAATGTTGTTAACTTGTTGTAGAATAATTTTTACAAATATTCTACAATGATTAATGAACAGATTAAATGCACAACACTCTTTAACCACAACTAAAAAAGGCGTAAAACAAAAAATAAAACAAAAAGAATGAAAAAAACATACAACCTGTAAACGTCTTTCGAAAGCTTTGCTTTCATCTTCAGCAGACAAGGAGAACCTCAAGAGATTCTTGAGAGAACAATTGTGGTACGATCCACATAAATACTTATTTTGTTTTAGTTCTACAATGATTATTTTTGTTTGGATTATAAGCTTGTTCTATACGATAGTTTTCCTTGAGTTTCAAATTAACATAATTCGGATTGGTCGTGTTGCTTTTATTGAAGGAGTTAAAATCTCTTAACGGAGTTACAAACTCTAAATTTGAGTGGAAGGGCGGAAAATTCGAATGTCACTAGAGATCAATTTTACAAAGGAAATTTGTGCTTTCTATTTCAAGATAAAAAAACGACAACACATGAATAAAATGCAGAAATTTTGCTTTTGATGCAGCTTAAATTTATTAACACAGGTAAAGCCTTAAATTCAGTGACCTCTCGCATGATATTATTCAAATTGCAGACCAAATATCATTAATACGATAAAAATAATAATAAGTTTCATAAACAGCTATGAATCCGTTTTCCCTTATTCGTCAAATTTAACTCGTAATCGTGTTCCATCATGATAAATCATAACATTCTTTGTACACATGTCCACTATAGCTAATAAACGAGTTAATGGGGGGAAAATCTTAAAGAAGTAACAGTGGCCCATAACGCTACATTATAGAACATCTTTTTTAAATGAGTGCCCATAACGGATAAATCAAATTATTACTTTTAGGCTTAGTTTAATGTGGCTGAAATATTCAGGCAATTTGGACAGTGGAAGTAAAAACTTTAATAATAAAATAACCATTTTCCATAAAATTTTATAAACTCTATAGTACTTTTTATCAGAATATTGCTCATCAATAAATTTTAAATTCTACTCAAAAATTATGAATAATGGTGATTGATTATTGAATTAAAGAAATATAAGTATTAGGAAGAGGGATTCTGTCACGAGATTGATTTAATTACACGTATGAAATTAATTAAGATTTTTTTAAATAGTAACTCTTAGGAAACGTGTTAAATAATAATGTTTTATTTATTGGATGTTTCAGAATGCCTTCCCTCTCCGAACCATCCTTTGCTTAGGCAGAAACGACGGGCCGTGAGTCATGTGCCCTGCCTGAATTATGGTAAATTTTATCGTGATCCCGAGAAGAAAGACCGTGACCCTGCTCTAGAATGTTCCAAATATTACTTGTGCATCGGTAAAGAAGTATTCGAATTCAAGTGCAGCTCGGGGCTCCTGTTTGATGTCCAAAGACAAATTTGTGACTTCAAATTTAACGTCGACAATTGTGGACTCGCCGCCGGTAAGTAAAAGGCGTCAATTAATCAGTCGATTCTAGGAATTTCGAAATATTTCTTATTTCTTATCGCCTAGTTTTAGTTTTAAAGTGCTATTTTATCACTCTGTAAACTCAACTGAGCTAAGGTCTATCCCAAAATAATAGAACCATCGTCTTCACGTGTTAACATTATGATGAAAATATCGTGTTAAATACTTTGTTAAATATTTTGTTAAAAATCTTGTTAAATACTTTGTTAAACAACATGACGAAAATATAGAATGAATTCTGATTCAATTTGAACCATTTGCACATGTGAACATTATTTTATTTTTAAATTTCTTGTCATTTTCACAATATTGTATTAAGGGTTCCCACTTTCTGGAAAGTCAGCAAACGTCAGGGAAATAAAAAGTTGTCAGCGAAAGTTAGGAAAGAAGGGCAATTTTCACGCATTTGTCAGAGAAATGAGACTTTTTCTGGGAACTGTCAGATAGAGCCGTGCGATGTATTCGATGACAACATCGAACCTCACTGTTTTCAGGTACATCGATGCCAGGACATCGAGTAGTTTGTAGACATCGATAGTATCGATGTTTATTTCTATTTTGTTACAGTCAATAGTTGGATAGTGTGGTTTAGTTCCCAAAATATACAGAAAAATATTTGATTTTAAGTTCACTAACAGTTGAACAGCTCAGTGACTTGCGTTAAATGTTTTTATTATTTTATCATTATTGAATTTCTGTTTCATTTAATTGCCATTAAAAATAAATACCGAAAACTGTTCAAAGTGAAGACATTTCTTTTATTTTGCTGTTAACGCCAACAGAAGAAAAGAAAACACTATTCCACATAAATGAATTTATAAAATTAAAAAAGGGTAATTGAAGACTAATATTGAATAATATCGTAATTGACCCATCAACCAATTATGTCCTCAGAATAAATTTCTATACACCCTATAAAGGGTGCCTCAAACTTTAGATTCAAAATTCTACATGCATGGTAAAATGCATGGTAAACTGAGTATTTTGCGATAGGGAACCAATATTCAGAAATGCATATGTCAGACACCAGGAGTTATATGCGTGAGGATGTTTTTGTAAGCTTTTCGTTTTCAGACCAAATAACAATGTTTTAGTCATAAACACCTCATAGCACAAGCTAACTGCTCAGGTCAAGTGGCTGCCCCAGTCTCTATATATGCATTACAATGGCACGTGAAATTTTATCATGCGCTTTCAAATATTATTACAAGCATTATCGCACCAACTGGGGTTCAACGATTTGATGGATCCCCATAGGAAAAAATCGAAAGAAGTAAGATACGGCGATTGCGCTGGCCATGGGAAAGGACCTTCCCTTTCAATCCAAAGATTAAGAGAATCAGTTGTTCAGTTGGTCGTGAACATCAAAATCAAAGTGAACAGGCGGACCGTCATGTTGCAGCCACATCCTCTGCGGATAACACCTTTTCATTTCTCTTAGCGCATAAAACATGCATTTCCGAGAATTGATTCCCTATCTCAAAATATAAGGCATGTTAAAATGAAAGTTATTCAAAGGGCACTAAGACGGATTAAATGAAAGTATTAATATGCGTCACTATTATAGATGAAAGAAGAACATCTTATAGTCACTATTATAGATGCGCAGTCCTATAAAAAAATCTCCACCTGCCGCAATACAGGACTCCCACTGGAGCATCAATCACCTAATACTTTCCGCAAAAAAGTCTGTTTTCTGCTGCTCTCTGAACCATGGCCGAACAGCGTCCTTAACCTCCTCATCATTGGCGAATCGTCGACCTTTCAGTGCCTTCTTTATAGGACCAAACACATGAAAATCACATAGTGAAAAGTCCGGGCTATAAGGAGGGTGTGACAGAATTTGCCACCGCATTTTGGTTAATGCTTCCTGCACCAGTCTCGCAACATGTGGCCTAGCATTGTCCTGGAGGAGGATCACCCCATCACTCAGCTTACCAGGACGCTTGTTTTTCACAGCTTGACCCAAGTTCTGCAGCGTCTTGGTCCATTAATACGGATTTTGGTTCCATAAACTTCAAAAGCAGAGGACCGTCGGAATCAAAGAAACACGTAAGCATAACCTTCCCGGCCGAACTTTGCGACTTGAATTTTTTGGGCCGTGGTGACGATGGATGCTTCCACTGCATTGTGGATACTTTCCCGGAGGATTCCAATAAATGGCACCAGGTCTCATCTACCGCGGTAATCTTATTCAAAAACGCTTCCCCTTCACGACTGTAATGTTCCAGATGATCCAAACAGCAGCCGAAACGCAGCCCTTTGTGCTCTTCCGTGAGCATTCGGGGTACCCACTGACAGCAGACCTTGCCATATCTCAGGCTTTTCACTACAGCATATGCGGAACCAATACTGACGTTGTGATCCTTCACATGTGACCGTATGCTGATCCGCCTGTCCTCACGAATTGAGTTATCCATGTCTGTCTTCAACTGATCTGTGATGACCACGTTTGCTTAGCCTTGACGTGGTTTATCAGCCGTTTCCACACGATCATCATGGAACATTTTGGCCCAACGCACCACCGTTGCTTTCGAGACACATGCTTCTCCATAAACATTCAACATCCGAGCATGAATGTCAACTAGTGGAATGTCTTCGACTGTCAGAAACATTATCATCGCTCGTTGGTCAGTTTTGGACGGAAATTTAATAGAAGGGTCCATTGTAAAACAAACGAAATACGAGCATAAGCCTAACGTAACTTCCCATAGCAGTGCTTATCAGAACAAGCAAACGATACGTCAACAATCACCCCTTTGCCTCGTGTCTGGGCACTCCCGAATCACTTTCATTTTAACATGCCTTATACTTACTGTCGGCACGCCACGAGAAGACCGCTGCGTTGCTTAATGTGCTCGTATGGTGTCGCTGCAGTTGCAGATGAATCTATTCAGTGTTGGGGGACACAGCCAAATTTGAGTCGATCAATGCTTCATCGATGTAAACAACAGGACGATTTTCTTCTCTTATTCTTTTCATATTGCTCAGGTATCTATCTCTCCAAGCAAACGATTTCATTTGTTTGGAAACACAGCCAGAACTCATTTTTGCGCTATTTGATTTTACCACTTTTCCTCCCTTGATAACTTTAGACTGATTTGCAACTACAGCGACACCACACGAGCACATTAAGCAACTCAGCGGTCTTCTCGTGGCGTGCGGACAGTAGATTACAGTCTTCTACCATCTATAGTATTTAACCATAAAGGTATAAGCCACCCTGTATTAACAAAATCTAATAAGAATTAATAACCTAACATGAAACATATGAAACCTTTTCACTTTCTGAAACATTATCGGAACATACAGGGTGACCCAAACTTATCCAGCATAATTGTTTAGGAACATTGTATGGTTCAAATGGAACAAAAAATGTCCTATAAACAGTACATCTTGTTTCGATCGTGTGTGAGATATCGACGTTTGTCTGTTTTCTTGTAGAGTTGTTAAAGCAAATAAATAAAACACTTGAGAGTGCAGATTACTTTTATTCTGCATACTGACAGATCATCACATTGAACTACAAAACAAAACTAAAATGATACAAAGTGTTGCGAATGCCAAAAAATTCTGTTGTATGTAACTCTATGTCCAAAAATTCACCATGATGATGTGGTTGAATGATATGCACAAGTGTAAATCCAATAATTTACGCACGATAAAAATAGATTGTGATTATTGCTGTGTTTGCACTACGCCATATTCACTTGAAAAGGTGAACAATGATTCACAAGAACAAAAACGAAAAAAAAAATGAAAAGGTGAAACAAGACAATGCACAAAATGAAACTTAACAAAAATTAATGTAAGTTAAGATAATTATTCAGTCTCAAGTCAATGTTTGAACACAAAGAATAAGAATAAGAAGAAAGTAACAAATCAATGTCGAGGAAGCCCCTCAAAATGGTTGCCCCCAGTTCCAATGCACAATATGAGCAACTGCTCAAATCAACCGCCAAGTTAATAAAATACCTTTCACACACGTTACAAGTACGATGACTCCTCTTCCTGTTTCGCATATGCAAAACAGGAAGAGAACATTTGAGAATAAATAGGTAAACCTACGTTTTTTTCTAGGAAAAGACTCTAAATAAAAGAAAATACAGGGTGTTTCATAATTGGTGTCCCGTCTTTAGGTCCAAATAACGACTCAAGGGGAACAGATTGGGGGAAAATGAATATTGATTATTTGGTTTTAATGTCCCCTAATTCAGAATAAAAACATTTCGCGTCCCTGGGGATGAAGGGATAAATTTTGAAAATTTTAATTTTGTAGGAGTAGGGGTTAGACCCCATGTGTTATTTAGAAAGTTGTAGAGCATCATGTAAAATGTGGGTTTAGCAAAAAACCCGGTGAAAAAATCTCATGCCCTGCCCCCTTTATCGAGTGGGTAAAGTGAAAGGTATGGCTAGCCGATGTGGACAAAAACCATACTTATTAGAAAACAGTAGGGACTACATTTGGAGTGGGGTCAAGACCATTAGCTTTTCAGGGTAACGACTCATTCATTCTCATTTATTTTCAAATGTACTGTTTTCTAATAAGTAATAAAGTTCTAATAAGTTTCTAATGAGTTTTTCTTTTTTTGTCTACATTAGCTAGCCATACCTTTCACTTTACCCACTAGATAAAGGGCAGGGGATGAGATTTTTTCACCGGGTTTTTTGCTAAACCCACATTTTACATGATGCTCTACAACTTCCTAAATAACACATAGGGTCTAACCCCTACCCCTACAAAATTAAAATTTTCAAAATTTACCCCTTCACCCCCAGGGACGCGAAATGGTTTTATTCTGAATTAGGGGACATTAAAAACAAATAATCAATATTCATTTTCCCCCAATCTGTTCCCCTTGAGTCATTATTTGGACCTAAAGACGGGACACCAATTATGAAACACCCTGTAGACAAACGTCGATATCTCACACACGATCGAAACTAGATGTAATGTTCATAGGACATTTTTTGTTCCATTTGAACCATACAATGTTCCTAAACAATTATACTGGATAAGTTTGGGTCACCCTATACAAGACATTTAGACCCAGAAGAAATTGGGATATGCACAGTCCAGTCACATTAATATGACCACCCCCTACGTTCAACATCAGCGGAAAATGGTTACATTCAGAAGGTACGTACCAACATCAGAGATGGGAGGCGGGTATAGGAAGGGTCTCAGAGGGAAGCAGAAAACATTGCAATTGTTGGAGTCATGGCGAAACGTAGCGATTTATCAGACCTCCAAAAGGGCTTCCGAGCCAAGGGCGGCAGTATTTCCAAAACGGCTAGTTTTGTGAACTGTTCGCGTGCCGCCGTGGTGAAAGTTACCGTGCATGGCAGAATGGCAATACCCAAAATCAGCGACGTGCCAAGTGTCGGGCACTACAGCCCATAGATGACAGAGGTGAACGACGGCTACGGAGATGCGTGCAAGCCAACATACGTGCAACCATGGACCAACTGACCTCCCAGATGAACCAGGGGGCTACCAAACGTATATCCTTAACGACAGTTCAGCGAACGTTGCTGCGTATGGGGCTCCGCAGCAGACGGCTGGTTCGTGCACCAATGCTGACGACTGTTCACCGGCGACAAAGACTGACATTTGCACGCCAGTACCGCAACTGGACAGCAACAGATTGGCGAAAAATGGCTTTTTCCGATGAATCACGGTTTATGCTCCATCGGACAGATGGGCGATGGCGTGTACGGCGTTCAGCGTCAGAAAACAAGCACCCTGCAACACCTGCTGCAAGGGTCCAAGCCGGAGGAGGCAGCATTATGATCTGGGGAATGTTTTTGTGTCATTCCCTGGATGCAGTCATCATTGCGGACTACACCATGGATCAATGGAAGTACGCATCTGTCCTTTCAGACCATGTACACCCCTACATGCAGATTGTGTTTCCTCAGCACGATGGCATCTTCCAGCAAGACAATGCGACGTGCTTTACAGCGCGCAGTGTCCGTGCGTGGTTCGAAGAGCACGAGGATGCGTTTACGGTGCTTCCCTGATCCCCAAACACCCCGGATTTAAACCCCATAGAGCATCTGTGGGACCACCTCGATCGGGTTGTTCACGCAATGGATCCTCCACTGCGCAACCTACGGCAGCTCGCCACAGAACTGGAGTCAGCATGGCTTCACATCCCTGTCAATACCTCCTAGAACTTACTGACTCTCTTCCTGCCAGCCCGTCTCGCAGCTGTCCGCGCCGCGAAAGGTGGTTATTCTGGCTACTGACAGGTGATCACATTAATGTGACTGGACTGTGTGCTTTCTTTCACTCTTTTTTTTCATTTTATTATTTTTCCAACCTAATCTTCTGAATTCTTTTCACTGCAAGATTTTAATTTCAAATACTATATTGCTTTCCTAGAACTTTTATTCACTATTTTTTCTTTGGATGTACTGTTCGAGTTCACATTTTTTTATATTTCTTGGCAGAGTGCTGAATGAATAAGCTTAGTAACTTCTTAAGCGGTTTCACGCACTTTTAATATCTAGGATTAGTAGAGGATTATTGCTATGTTTGCCTTCACTATACAGGGTGTATACAAAAGAATATCTCAGTTGGAACAAATTTTATTTCTCGTAGCAACGGCATATGAGGATAAATTTTAAATTGGATGAGAGAAGAACTGTCCAAGTTTATGGAAACATTACATTACAATTACTCACGTCGCAGAGATTGGGGGGGGGGGGCCCCCAGGAATGCGCTGAAAAGACGCTCTAATAGTTTCTGCGTGTTCGAGTTTGCGAAGTGTGAATGTGGTTACCATACGGCGGGTCTTCCGACAGAAATAGAAACAGGATTCCCATCTAACAACAATCTGGTATCGCAGATTCTGACGGCGGAGTGCATCTATAAAGGCGAAAATCAAGATGTCCGCGGGTCAGAGGAGATGTCGGAAAGTGTTAGAGCATTTCTTTAGAGAAAGCTAATGATTTCTCATAAAAGACTATCTTATTTCTAGAATCGACGACACCGAAACCGTTGCTTGTGACAGAGGAACCTATATGTGATCCCGGTGAACTTGCCTGCGCTGACAAGACTTGCATTCCAAGGGAAAATTTTTGTGATGACAACCCCGATTGTGCTGATGGATCTGACGAGGGATATTGCGGTGAGTGTCTAAAGCGAATCGTCATATTGCGATTGATGATGTTACAACAGAGTGAATATTAATATTGCATTTTACTTTTTCGATTATCGCTTAAAAGATTACAGAAATGATCCCAACGCTGCAAAGAAATGCGATTATAATAACTGCACCTTGCCTGACTGCTTCTGCAGCTCTGATGGAACTCTTATTCCAGGGGATCTGGAACCGAACCAGGTAACACTTCCAAGAGGTTTTATAGGGTTTTGACACTATCGCAAAAATGAATAAAGTTAAAATCTAAACAGATAACCATTCAAAATTAAGTTATACATGTAATTATATATGATTTTTAAGGTTCCCCAGATGATTCTCCTCACTTTCGACGACGCAGTCAATTTCCAGAATTGGGATATTTATGAAATTCTTTTCTCAGCTAATCGAACGAATGCTAACAGTTGCCCCATTCATGGCACCTTCTTCATTTCACATGAATATACAAACTATCAGTATGTTCAAAAATTATGGAATGAAGGACATGAAATAGCTGTTCATTCTATTACGTAAGTATGTTTTTTTTTAATTACTTTAAAGCAAGCTGCCATCTCAGAATGTATAGGGAAATTACCCGAAATTTTTAAAAATTACATTCCCTAGCCTATTCTTACATCTGTATAATACTGATTATAATTTTAGTTCGCTTCAGTTTTAATATATTCATTGTAAGTGTTAAATAACGGTTTATTTTTTTATATTCCGTTGATGAGCCAAAAACATTACATGACCTTATAAAATACTCTATTCAAGTCATAAAACTATCTCTAAAGTGCCGAAACAGTTAACTTGAAAGATTTCCGAATGTGTCTGCCTCTGGTCCGTCGCATATCCTATAACTCCCCTGAAGTGTAAAGTAGTGCCGCCGAAGATCGGACCGATTTTTCTAAACCCTCTCACAGATTTCGAATGGATTGAGATCTAGTGAATGGGAATTTAGAAGCCAGTACTAATGCAATAGAGTTTGCATCATGTTCCTCCAAGCACTCCTAGACAGTCCGTGAAGTGAGCGAAGGTACGCTATCCTACTTAAAGAAGAGTTGCCATCGAGAACATGGTTTCCATGCAGGTAAGTATCTGGCCCACAACCAGTGAAGAATAGCGCAGAAAATTGAGGACCCTCTCGACATTTTTTCCATTCTTAATTTTGTAATACTGTATTATATCTTGTATATTATTTTCATTTTCCAGATACTTTTTAGGTATCAACTTTTCTTTATTCAGTATACTGTATCTATCAGCTTTATTATTCTATATTTAGTCGTTATTTGCTATCCAATCGTTATTTTTCTGCTTTCATCCAGTTAGTGTATTTACTCTATACACTATAAATATATCCTCTTCTTTCGCTGTATTCTTATCCAATAAACGTACACCGACTCTATTTATATTGCTTCTATCTTTTTCCAGTCATTGTACCCAGACTATATTACACGCTGCCTTTATCCTGCCATTTGTTGTATTTTATCCAATCAAATTACTCCATTGTAAAGTGTATACCCATGATAAAGCCGGAAGTAAAGTCTACCAATTTCATTGAGGACCCCCTATTGAAGGAGACCACCCCTAGTAGACAATCACCTTCAAATGAAAGTCACGTTTTACTTAAGCAAATAAAGCGCTCTGTATCCACTTAAGTTCTGTATTTGGAGAACGTATTATGATAAAGCCGTCGCAGTAACTTCATACTTATCGAAAATCGATTTTTTAAAATCTGTGTCACTGCCCACAATGATTTCAGATGCTGTGGTTCTTACTAAAACAGAAATCACTGCGGGTTCAAAGGTCTCCAGAGCATTTTCCATGTGATGCAATACAAAATAAAATTTATCCAATTCACACGTGTTTAAGAATGAAGAAGTCATGCAAGTCCTTGTTAGTAATGGTTTGACGTTTTAACAAAGGAATGTAGCTGATCTTATAAATGTGTTATTCACTTTTCCCAGATTTTACTCAAAATGCCTTAATTCAGTTGTTCTCTCCCCCTCTCTCTCACATATTCCAATTTAACGCATTCTATAAGGGCTGACTCATAAGTAAGACTTCTACCGCGTCGCGTCGTTGGTGTTTAAAGGTTTGCGCATGGATTCAGTAATCGATATTGGGCGAGGTCAAAAATGATAACAACGAGTTGAGTTAGTGAAGAAAATTATTGTTGCTACGACAGTCAACTATACGTTAACAATTGAGCAATAATCATTGCTTCACCGACCCAACCAAGTGTTTGCATTTTTGATCTCGCCCATTGTGTTTCTATGCACTGTTTAGTATCTTTGAGTAATAGCGTTCGTAACTAATGAGTATATTACCTCCAAGATACAAATGTTACGTATTTATCATTAAAATATTATGTTCGTTCGCGCAACCATGTCATGGGATAATGGTGGGAAGGGTATGTATACCCTTTTGGAAGAAGAATATTCTTTGGTAGATGGTATTTGAAAGGCATTAACTGTGAGCAAAATCCACGACAGCACATGCGGAAACCAACACAGCGATAAAAAGAAGTATCTAACCCCCAAGCACAGCAATGAAGTAGTCCAGAAAGTCATGTCATTATTAGTGAAGGAAAGCCCAGCAACTCAGAGGGTATCACAGGCAACGGTTGTTGTATCTTACCAATTCCCGTGTTATTGTTTACAAATTTCTTGACTTCTCTATCTGCTTCTAATTTCAATAAGCTATTTCATTTTGGCTTTTTTTTTTTTCGTTTAAGGTGAATAGCTTTCGTTCGTCTTCATGACATATTTCCAAATTTGAGATTACAAATGCAGATTATTAGGCTCAGACTAGGCATACAGTATAACAAAAAGACTACATTTTTTTTTTATAAAACTCTTTCATTGCCACACTATTTGCAACTTTCTTTTAATAGGCAGTCAACCATGGACTTAACTTCTACTGGTAGATCTGCTGATTTTTCCCATAAACTCAGTTCAAGAACCTGAATATTAAAAACACAAATGGTTTAAGTAAAGCAGAAAGAGTTTATTATAGACTACGGACAGTTGAAGTATCATTTAAAAACTCTTAAATTGATTACATTTTATCGAAAACGACACAAATGAAGTAATGAATTAAACATAAATAAGGAAATGCAAAACAGCTGATATGTGAGTCTTACGTTAATGAGAAAGGCGGACATCGTTGAGAAGTTTTCAAAGACAAAATTTTCCAACGAAATTTTTTAGAGAGGATCTATAACCATAGCTGACGCAAATAAAGGGTCATTACTTTTCAAGGTAGTTTTACAATCTCCGTTTACGGTCTGTAAGATATAATACTTTATGAAAATGTCAAAAGACCTGTGTTGAATCTAATAATTTGCAGACCTCTGTATGTACATTACGGTTCTAAATTACTTTTAAACATAATCAGTTCACGAACAAAATTATTATTTAGAACAGACTTCAGCTATCATAAATGTCTCCAAGTGATGCCATTTGCAGTTTCCTTTCTAATTACTTATTTTATTAGGTACTTATTCATGCCTTTTTATGCGAAATCGGTTGTCGGTATGATTAGGTTAATCCTTCCCATTAATTTGGAACTTAATTTTTTCAGTCATCGTCAACCTGAACGTTGGTGGACTCAAAATGCAACACTTGAAGATTGGTTTGATGAAATGGTTGGACAAGCTAACATCATCAATCGATTTGGAGGAGTAAAAATGGAGGATTTGTGGGGTATCAGGGTACCTTTCCTCAGAGTCGGATGGAATCGTCAATTCGATATGATGAAGGTAAAATAATTCTGCCTTCCAACACATTTATCATTTACATCTTACATTTCGTTTTGTGTTAGTTGCAGAAATTTTCACTTAAATTTATAGACAAATTTCTATGGAATGGTGCTGTGACTATATTAGATAAAAATGAGATAACTGTCCCATTCTCTTTATGGGCCAATGTATGCAGTTCCTGGTCAATGAATCTTACCTATCGACCGTTAAATTCGTCACTGAATATATATTCAGTCGAACCTCGTTATTACGAATTTCGTGGAATCCAAAATTTAGAACATATTATCCGGCAAAATTAAAGGAAACCGATGCCATGTTATGAATCAAGCCTGAGACTGGGTTGTTAAAAATTATCGTCATTTGTTTATTTAAAAATATAATGGGTTATTGTCGTCTGTTTACATGAACGAATGTAATGTTTTATAATAGAGCTGTTTACAGAACTATATAAACTGAAAAGATCTGGTCGAAAAGGAAATATAAATGCAATGAAGAGGGTTTTGAATATTGCGAATTCCGAATTCTGATCAAAGTATTGACAATCGAACAGGGTATACCATGTTAAATCCGCAGTTCTCTAATCCCATGTACTTCGTTTGTTATTTATACTGTAAACAAATCGGAATTCGCAGTTATCATATGCTTCGCTATTTTCATCGAGAACCAATCAAAAGATTGCGTTTGTTGAATAACGTGTGCTTTAATAAGAAAAAAACGCATTCCATTTTTTTTCTATTAACAGAGGCATTGCTGTTTAAAACATTTTTTTAACTTATTTTTTTTTACAATAAACATTTCAAATAATTTAACTTTCTTGGAATGAATTTCTTAACTTTCTTCGTATTCTCTGGGATTTGATTAAAGAATCGTATTAAATGGGAATTCGTATTAACCCGAATTCATGATAATTCGGTTCGACTGTATGTAAATGTGAATCAAGAATATGTTTTAGAGCAGTGAAATCACTATTTCTACAATGTTTATCAATCAGAATAGTTACTGACTTTGAAATGGATTGTGCTGGTTAGATATACAGTCGAACCCCGTTAATACGCGTTTTAAGGGACCGAGCAAAAACACGTGGTACCCATTTCCATGGAAATAGCTTTCAAGGGGACGGGACCAAAGGAAAAACACGTATAAAGTGGTTACATATTAACGAGGTTCGACTGTATTTTTAACATATACATTATGCCAATAAATCGTAGATAGAAATGATCATTCGAGTAGTTTCTCAAGTGAATTTACAACTACAGTTAGTTATCATAAATATTTTATTACATTCATGAATTTATTCAATTTTTTTTTTTACTATTATTTTAGGAGTTCGGGTTCGTTTATGATTCAACGATGGTGGCACCACCTTCGGATCCTCCTCTATGGCCCTATACTCTAGATTACCAAATGCCCCATAAATGCTTGGGATCCGACCAACGCTGTCCTAGTCGTTCCTATCCTGGCATTTGGGAAATGGTCATGAATCAACTTGATGCTGAAGTAAGTTGGATAGCACATCATGCTGCGTTCGAAATCTCTCAAGCATTCGTTTTGCCCTTCAGCTCGTAGTTAAGCCAAATACAGTAATTGACCGATTAAATATCCTTGTACAGAGTTTATATGATTTCCAGTAACGTGCCTCTTTTTTCGGAGCCATTGATTTACTCTACTATCCGACTTTATGACCGACCCTAGCATAAGGGTTGCTCAAATGAAACAAAATGTGGTACAGCTGATAGAATATGAGCTGAGTGGTAATAGCAGTAAACTTACAATGATGTTTTTGCCGCGTCCCAGTGGTCGACAAGTTTCTGTATATCTTCTGCAAAGAAGCTGGTGAGATGGAGTCGAAGCCATTCCTCTACTGCAACAGGGACATCTTGTTCGGAGGTGAAACGCCGCTACTTTAAAGCCTTTTTCAACGGCCTGCAGAAGTAAAAGTCACAGCGGAATAGATTACAAGGACTGTATGCTGGTTCGGTAAGAACCTTTCAGTGGAATCGTTGCAGGATGTTTGTTGTTTCGATTGCCACGTAAGGTTTGGCATTGTCGTGTTGCTGTGCTGCGTTTCAAACAGGCGTCCCCATAAATTATTTTCATGCACTGAAAGAGTCTACTGGTTGCGTGCTTTCCTTACATAGGAATTTGCATCACAGTCCGTTAGGTAGCCTGGACGTATCCTTGACATAGTGTTTTTGGAAAAGCGGTCTCCTTTACCACAGTAAAGCCTCGTGTCAATTGACCATGTGCGGACTGGTTTTCTTGGTCTCAGCGCATACATTGCTGCCCTCTACTGTCCATCGCATCAAATATTCGGGCAGCAAAATGTGCAGTCTATGTTTCATTCTAACGACCTTATATGCGTATATATAAAATAAATAAGGATAGAAGAACAAAGTTTTAAAACACATGTCTGCTCTTCTGTATCACTTTGTAAATTGCATAAAAAAGACGAGCACGGAAAAGAGATGAGTTAGATTTCTTACTTCGTTTTTAGTATCGGCAAACGTATTGTGCGCCTTTTCCATTGAATTTCAATGATTTAAATGATTTAAAATATCAAGTTATAAATTATGGATTGGGGACAGCCAGAGAGAACTAAAAGGCGCCAAGAAAGGAGTGCTGAAGAACCGAAATAAGAATGCTGGAAAATCCTGCAATGCAGATTTATTGGATACGAATGATATTGATATTTTATCAGGTCTCACCAAGGTTGAAGCTGCAGTGTCAGCCTCGACAAGCCACCTACATTAATGGGACCACGAAGCAGTCGCCTACGATGATGCCAGTGAAATAAAATTAGTCAAATACTGGGTGACAAATTTTAAAAAAATTCAAATTAGGAACGCGTTCTAAGGGCACAAATTCATTTCAGTCATCCCTCTACAAGTCGGCAACCTTAGTTGCTGATTTGCGGAGGGACGAGTGTAATACGAATTGCTTAAATGATGAGTATTTTTGATGAATGAATACGTCATTTATTGTTGCACATTTAAGCATTGTTATCGCTGGCTTGAAGCACGCGATACGATCGCGTCTGCAGCCAACACCTCCTAGAAAAAAAGCATCACAACTGAAAAGTCATACATTATTACATCATCATAAGTCGACCCGAGGCAATACTACCTCTACTCAAAGCCTGAGCGCGAAAATTTCATCATCATAAAAAGTCATCTTTAATCGCATTTCTACCAATAATAAGCTGTAAATTATGACTTCGTATTATGATGTAATAATGTATGACGTTTCCGCGCTCAGGCTTTCTCTTTAGGTGTTCAAAAGTTTTAAGAACCTCTTCAGACATACGCTGAATTTTCTGAATATAAAGAATGAAAACAGGATCTCAACACTTCAAAAAATTTAGCAGAAAAGAGGATTAAAACATCATAAAGCAACCGAATGCACGATGGCGTAATGGCCGAAATCTTCGGAGGAAAGGGAAGGATTTAGGATCCTAAGGACGTGCGAGTTAAGCGCCATCCAATGGCAAATTCCGTCAGTGGGCAAACAATCAAACAACAAACGTTAAATGAATTTTATAGAAAAGATTAATATTTTTTCGAAATCTCATGTAGACAGTGCTCTTCCTCTTGCTTTGAAGGTCAAATGTGCCCAATTTCATCAAGATCGGAATAACACTGAAGCTTTGTATAAGGGACATACAAATAAACATAAATATATACATACATACATATATAAATACATACATACATACATTTTTATATTATTAGATAAATAACAAGTCTTTTACAAATCTATTCTTAGGGTTACACTTGCGCTATGGTGGACAGTTGTCCAGTGTATACAACCGAAGAAGAAGTCTACGATCTTCTCATGAGGAACTTCAAGAGACACTATGACTCAAACCGTGCGCCTTTAGGTCTCTATTTCCACACTAGCTGGTTCAAGGAAGACCATAATCTAATGGGTTTCCAGGTATTAGAGTTTTCATTTACAATTAACCCAAACTTTGATCATTATTATTAATGAACTATTCTTTTGTATTGCAGAAATTTGTTGACGAAATGGTGAAAAAATCGGATGTATGGTTTGTGACGAACCGACAAGCTATCGAGTGGATGAGGAACCCAACTCCTGTTGGAGAAGTCAATTCGTTCCCGGAGTGGGGATGTCCAAAACAGGTCGAACCAGAGGACAAAGCTTGTAGCCATGCTAAAGCATGCAAATTGGGCAACAGACTTATTCCAGGCGAACGTTACCTGCATACTTGTTTCGAATGCCCACAAAATTACCCTTGGCTTAAGAACGAATTCGGCATCGAGCAGTAAACACTACTTAGGAACAAACACCTCACATAAAGACATTCAACTCATGTATAAAGCGGAATACAGTATGTTCGTAAAATCATGGTGGACCATTAAAAGCTTATGTTGATATAACTGCATGCAGTAAACATGTCAAATCCATGCGAAAAGAAAGCCCAACTCATACAGCTTTTGTACCTGGACACAGCTCAAAAGAATCGTCATGATACGGAACGTTTTGAATCCAACATAATAAAGTGATGATCCTAACATGATTGTGGTGATTCTGCATTGAACATTCGACGATAATCACGATGAATATGTGTGTCATCGATTCAAATTTTGCAAGCTAAAGAATACGATGAAACTTCCCTTGATCTATCCATATTGACTAACTGACTGGTGGAATGGAGTGCCGCATCACCGTTAACAGTTATCGGCCACCGAGTGTTATCTCCACATTTCCAACGCTGTTTGAGATGTTCTTCAATGCAATATTAGTGTTATCGCTTCACTTTTGTTTTCTTGGGGTTTTTCTGAAACTATATCATGATTTTACGAACACACTTTATAGTGATAAAGTGAAACTCAATAACCTCAGTATTTCTATTCCCTATTTAATTTGAATTAAAAGTTCTATAAAAAATTTATCCAAAATCCTCAGTTTGATTTGGGATAGAAATATTTCCAAATGAAAAAGTAAAATATCTTCACTGGTCTGAAGAGATGATCGTTTCATTTTCTTTCATTTTTAAAGAAATAATTAAAAACATTACCAAATAATGCACTTTATTGCAACATTTTATTTTGAATTGTGTCTAATATGCATAAGAAACGTAAGAAGCTGTTATTCTTTTTAAAAGAATTCAAGAAATCTTAAAAAAAGTGGATTTAACAAATAAAAAATTATCAAAAAATAAGATAAGTATAAAAATTCTCCAATAATATCATGGAAGCAAGAAATAAACCCAATAAGAATTGACCTAAATAAAAATATATTTTAATTTCTAATGTTAAAAGAATAAATCCGTCCAATGATCCATTTTTTAAACAATTTTTGTTGATTTAAATAAAATATGACTGAAGAAGTTTTTAATGCATTCTATTTTGTATATATTTTTTAATAAACATTTTGTATATTAATAAAACCTTTGTATGAGTTACTTTATTTAATGGTGTTTTTATTTTTGAATTATACTAGCTTGATAGTTTATTTCTTTTTTTTGCATACAGTCCCAGCGGTCCCAGCAGATAACAAATATCATGGGACGGAAGATTGACATGAAAAGAACTGGCGTTCGAAGTTATATCCAAAAACATTCTAAAAATAAACTACGGAGCAATTATTTGGTTATCCGCCTAAAAGCTATGTATAATGAAAGACTCATATTTATTCATTGGTGAACGTACTGTGAGTTCTCCATGAATAAACTAAGTACAATAAAATAATCCATAACTACATTCTCTATATGAATCCTTGTATAAAGAGGTTAGCTTAGATTAAGTAAATTAGTGAGCGAATCTAAAATCCAAACATGTAACGATTTTATGGTTTCTACTCTATAGTCTATTCTGAATATTACCAAACCGAAAGAGAATATGAAGAGTGACTCTGCAAAACAAGTTAAATCCATTTTTTGTCATTCTGCGCAAAAAGTGAAAAACGTTTCTACCGACAACGAATCGACCACCAATCACAACACCTATCCCAGTAGAGATCATCGTTAACCCGCCATTCCGATCCAAAGGCTTTGAGCAGAAGTTGTGTTATGTCCTTCTTTTTGGCAGCGGATATGGGCCTGCAGAATGTGTGGTCCCGTTGTGCTTGGCTGGTCGTTTTAGCAACGTACATCCCTTTCCAGTGTCCACGCGGTAAGCTGACTAGTTTCGCACGGTGACTACCATACCGCCCCTCTTCTTTGTTTTCTTCAACAGGATTATTCGTTTCGCTGTTTGGATGGATGGAAGGTTCTTGTAATGATGTGCATACCGGGCCTTCCAGTCACAGACCTCCCAGTCTCTAGGAAACACAAACACTTTACTGCAAAGATCACTGAAAACCTGGTGGTACTCTGCAAATGTTAGGATCGTGTCCTTTGGTTTGAGATCTTGACGAATGCGCCCGAAAAACTTGTCATACGGCAAGAAACTATGCCCTCGGACGGGAGACACCATTTTCACACTCTGTATGCTGTTGGGCGCTCCGTACAGACAATCTGTAGCATGGCTAGAATAATATTGTTTTTGTTTTGGCCGCCGCAATCATCACTTGCAAGAACGATGTGTCTGATTGAGTCGAATTCCGGATCATGGGGGAGAACTTCACTGAGATAATGGAATACAGCGCTGGCTACTTCGTTGCTGCCTCGCTCGGACTGGTTCTCCGTCCAAGTGTAGGAGAAGGAGTGGTCGGAGGACACGTCGCACAACCCAAAGTTGTAGAGGCCAAGCTGACGTGAATAGAATGCCTCTTGAATTGGCAGCTTCGGAAAGACATGGACCTGCTGTAGCTTTACATCTGGAACAGTCTTCTTCTCACGAAGAATGGCGTAGAAAGCCTTTGCTCGCAGTTTGTGATTGGCTAGAAAAATTAGCACGATTTGCACCGAACACAGCGGTGGAATTAACTTATTTTGCACCGTCATGCTAACTTTCCCCCACTCATACAAAGAAAAATTTTCACTTGATTTGCACCCAATAGTGTCCAACATGTAGGAATCTATAACGTCAAACGTCAGCACTAGTTGTTGCAAATTAATTTAAAATTGGATTTAACTTGTTTTGCAGAGTCGCTCTTCATATTAAGGGCCCTCACGATTAAGACACACCTAACCCTTTTAATAGTAAACTAGCTCATCAACTCGACAGAAAATGCCCGATATATCCTCCCAACGTCATCAGCACTTTTCTTACTAAATATTTCTCTTAAAATACCTTTGATATCTAGAATGGCATTCCTATGAACATGGAAACAAAACCATGAATTGTGATCACATCACTCTCGCCATGTACATAATATTATCTATTACCTATTATCCCATAAAGCAGTAAAGTATAATTATCCATGTTATTAAAGCAGTTTTCAAAGACTGAATGATTTCATCATATCTCTTTTTTATACCCTTAGAATTATTAAGCTTGTGGACCGGCGCATAGCGTTGATGGCGTACTCATAAATTACCCGAGCATAGATTGCGTAATTTGATGATGCGTTATAAGTTCCTCTCTCTTTCCAATGACTGGAACACTGTGCGTAAACTGAACTACGGTCTCTGTTTTGAAGGAGTGGGTGGAAGCGGAGAATGTCGCAGTTTGATGTTTTGCCAAAAAAATAGGCAAATCAGCTAATGAAACCATTCAAATAATTAAACAAATGTACGGCGTAGGAAACCACGGGCTGCAGTCCACAGTTCGGAGGATGATGTGCCAACAGCAGTCCAAACACAAAGGCTGCAACATTGGTGCGTGCCAATCGGTGGTGCATGCCACAAAATTCCGACAGATGACCTGCCAAAGCCTTTCGGAGGTGTTTTCCAGCAGCCAATGCCAATGTTGTCATACGTACATAACGGCCAGCGGCGACTATTTTGAGAGAGGATGTGAATATGTGTAAGCGAGTGTGAAGATAATGGTGCGACAAAAACGGTCCACGAACTTAATGACTGCAGTAATAAATGTCTCCGCGAAACGCAATTATATTTTTAATTACAGCAAATAAATATAAAGTGATTCAAATAAAGTTATCTCTGTTCAAAAGGGGCCTTGGAAAGGAAACCAGTGGGCGTAATAACGTCACATTTGCGTATACGTTCTAGACCATGTTGAAATGATTGATACAATGACACTCCTGCATTATTTTCAACACACAATTTTCTTTAATAACCATTATCTGTAATTAACTATTTTAAACAAATTTTACTGGTCTTTCGAGCGTAGTTTTTTTCTCTCCCCCCCAAATAAACAGAATTTCTACTTAGAGTAGTTGTTGGTAAGACATTATTATTGATAAGTCATGTCTCCTTTCTTTTCATGAGTTGTATATTATTTTGATATGCAATGCCTCTTACGATTCTTCCTATATTATTTATTGCAGATTGCACACAACCAAACAACGTTTCCATTAAATTCCTGCAAAGAATCTTCAAGTTCGTTTCGTATTTGACTTACTCGAGATTCGAAGAATATTCTTTCTGGTTGGGATGAAGTTCCATTGAATTCATTATTATTCTGAAAACTTACAACTATTCTAGCTTTAAATATGAAGTATAATATTTTATCATCGTGAAATTCCCCATTTCTTCTATTTTCTAGTTTCTGACAGCCTTTCTTTCTTCTGTTGATGTGATGAATGTTTCATCTCATTGGTTCTTTCGTACTATCTCGTTTATTTTCCTGAAGGGACAGATAGTAAAGAAATCTGTTGGCGCTTTTTAATTTTGATTGAGAAGGAAAAAATGTTTGTGTTTAAAATACGGAAAGTTCATCATAATTTTTAAGATTAAAATTAAGATTATTTTTTAATAGTTAAAATAATGTACAGTCTTTACGGGGTTACATGTCAACATTTCCCGCGAAAGCGTGATTAGTTGCTTGTTTTGTTTGGTTTCCTGTCGATTAATACAGTGTGTCTCAAAAGTCGCATGCCAAATGGATTAATTGGTTGGTTTGATTTTGTAGGTGAAATAGTGAAATAGAGGAATAATGCTGACACGGGAACAACGTGTAAAGCTGATTCTTCTTTGTGGAGATCACCACAGAACATCTCGAGAAGCTGCAAACGAATTTCATCGCCGGGCACCCTGATATTCCCAAGCCTACCATACGCGAGACAGAAGAACATTTGGATCGTGTGAGACATTATCTTCGATTTTGAACCTGAACATAAAGCCAATATTCATAAACTTTTCATATATCACGCGACTTTTGAGACACACGGTATATTGGGTCAGTTGTGCTTTTTCACTTAACTAATATCTTAACACATTCCGACAACTACAAATGTCCATACTCAAGACACAAAAGATGAGAATCACTCTCTAATTTTGTTCATAATAAAGAAAGTTGCATTGCAACCGAAATGTACAGGATGGTTATAAAATAATTTCGCCTACTCAGAGTCCTCTAGAGCCCAATCCAATAGACAGATTGTGATGCAAATTGAAATGTAGGCTATTCGGATCATGGGGGAGAGAATTCAAGAAAGAAAAAAATAGTGCAAAAATTTCACCACCAAGTGCAAATGTGCCGCTGTGGAATGACAAATGGAGATTTTAAAACTAGTTTTATTGTTTTAAACAAGCAGGCAAGATTGTTGTTTGTTTACAGCATATGGTCGTTATCAATATCGGCAAAAAGTTTATTAGCAAAACGTTTATGCAAATTAGAAAGTCAACATATCCAGAATGGAATGCATTGATCCATTCATTACATTATGTTTAGTGAAAAGCTTTCACGAAAGATCATAATTTAAGCAAGAAAGAACGCGCACTGTTGGTAAAGTTATTTTACTAAAATGATAGCAGCAATCCAGCTGCATTGCGAACATATCGTCGTCTAAAAGGACTGCGAAAAGGGCTAAAGAAATTTGAATTGACTGGCGATTTGGCTGTCGCAGCAGGAAGAGGACGGCACAAGATAGCAGACGAAGTTGTTGAGGACGTGGCTGTTGCAGTGGTGGGCAGAGCTTCTTTTTCTTAACATTCTGCAACAAGTGCTCGAACAACAGCACGCGAATTGTCTATCCCATGGTCCACGGTGCGAAAGGCCTTGCGTTCCATTCTGCATTGGTACCCATACAAGATTCATTTGACACAACAGCTAAAACCTCAAGATCCCTCTCAACGTGCTGACTTTGCGTATCGCTTTCTGGCAAGGATGATTGTTGATGACCTGTGGTCGGGGAACATTTTCTGGTCAGACGAAGCACATTTTACCCTAGAAGGAGCGGTGAACACGTAGCACTGCCGCATATGGGGTGCCTCGCTCCCCCATATCGTGCATGAAAAGCCATTGCATCCTGAATTTGTGACTGTATTGTGTGGATTCACCGTTGATTATATTCTAGGCCCCTTTTTCTTTGAGGAAGTGATACAATGAGGTCCTGCGACAAGTGGACGGTATTGTGAACTTCTTGCCCCGCAAGTGATTCCTGCCTTGCGAGAATGACGATGCTTGGAAACCACTGTCTTCGTCCAAGATGGAGCACCTCATATTGGTCGACAAGTGAAGGAACTGCTTCGTGCCAATTTTGGAGATGATCGTGTGATCTCTAGAAGTTTTCCAGATACGTGGTCTCCACGTTCTCCGGATTTGAACCCGTGCGATTTTTGGCTCTGGGGATATTTGAAAGATCGGGTCTATCAACAAAGAGTACGGACTGTGCCTGAGCTGAAAGCCAGCATTAGACGAGATGTCTCAGACATTCTCCGGGAAACGCTTCGAGCAACAATTGATCATGCTGTGCTATGCTTCCAACATGTCATTGCCGCAGGAGGGCGGATATATGGAACATAAGCTGTAATCAAACAAAAACCTTGCCTGCTTGTTTAAAATGATAAAACTAGTTTTAAAATCTCCATTTGTCATTCCACAGCGCCACATTTTCACCTGGTGGTGAAAATTTGCCACTAATTTTTTCTTTCCGGGATTCTCTCCCCATGGTCTGAGTAGCTTACATTTAAATTTGCATCACAATCGGTTCATTAGATTGGGCTCTAGAGGGCTCTGAGTAGGCGAGCTTATTTTATAACCACCCAGTACATCAATGGTGAATAACATTTTCTTGTAGAAAAATTGAATATCTTGCTTCTGTGCTTTACCTAATGTTTTAGGATTTCTGTTTTGGAATTTTTATGGAAAACCTATTTATAATAAAAAGATAGAATGCTTTGGATTCTTTTCGTATGTTTTAAAAAGCGTTTTGTTTTATTTTTATTAGTGATATCTGCCATAGCTAATAATAAGAAACGAAGAGGATGCGTTGTTTTAAAATAATAAATGTTTTCCCTTGTTCAGCTAACTTTAGAAAACAAGATCGTAGACGGAGTCGGATTTTTTTTTTTTGCTCGCCAATATAGTTTAAATAAGTTTATAGAAATACTAAAATGAAGTGAATTAGATAGTTTTTCTCAAAATTTACCCAATGACTTATTCTGCAGGATCATCTTAAAATTAATAAACGTGTTTGAAGAAGGTGCAAAATATAATATAAAAAAATCACAGTTATCAATCATTTTCTAATTTTTTATTAATCATAAAGATTACATACACACGTTTTTTCAATTTTTTTTATAAATTTATAAATGTGAAAATATTACAGAAAACACATCTTTCAATTCTTCCATTTAGTCATCAAGAAAGCATAAGTTTTGATGTTTTATTTAAAGAACGAATAATTCCACTAATAGTAAACAGTAATTTCCAATAACAGCCAAAATGTTAAAAGAAATTTAATAGAAAAAAAAGAGATTTTTTATTAATAGTTTTCTTACACGGTATAATGATTTATTTCCAAGCATACGTAATTCATGCGCAAGAAATATTAAAAACCAAGAAATTTTATGTAGACTATCGAAGCTCTGAAAAGGAAGGGGAAACCTCTAATCCACAAGAAGAACATATCTTGTTGTGAATTAGAGGTTTTCCCCTTTTTTTTCAGATTTTATTATTCCGCAGAATGTTTCTTATTATATTAAAGTTCAATCACTGAAATACACACAGGGGCCGATGAATTAGAAACATATGTTGGAGGTTTTATTAAAACGTTTTTATGCAACAGTTTGAGGTCATGTTTCAAGCACGAACTAATCACCCATTTAAGAAGGAAATGGGAGAGTCTAATCCCAAGGTGAAAGAGAAAGAGATTCATTATTGTTACTCGTCTAGCTGGAGCCCGATTGAAACAACGAAACAGTTGACTGGATTCTCGAAAGAAATGATATTCAGCTTATTCAACCGTTGGAAAAATGATCCACAGTCTTTGTCTAAAAGGGATAATTGTGACTCAAAGACCGAGCAATGGGTAACCGACTCAAAAGGGGTATCTCCGTACAACTAAGGGAAAATTGTACGGAGAAACATGGCATCCACTTTGCAGCAGGAAAATTTGTCTACAGTGGCCTGGAACGTCGTGACTGGATATGTGAAGTGACGAATGACGATACACATTGTTTTGTACTGACGGTAGACAGAGGGTTTGACAGAAGCTTTTTATGAAAACAATGTTCTGATGATGGTGTCATGATATGGAGCTTCTCTTGCTGCTAAAGAACAGCAAGGTATGGAACCCCTGATATTCATGGAAGGTCGGGTATGTTCCACGGATTACTTGGACTTTGCTGCCGATCAAATTCATTCTGCAATGCTGTATTTTTATTCTGTATGGGCTTCTTCAGGCCATAGAAAATGTTTGGGACACATGGGAACAGTATAACCGAGAGCACGATCGTTTTCCAACAAATCTGCGAGAACTAAGAAAATATTTGATGAATGCCTGATCTTCTATTGACTTACAAGTATACTTCGACCCTCATTGACTTTATGTCAATCCGCATACATGCTTAACTCGAGCCTAAGGGAGTCGAATAAAATATTAAACTGATGTTTCTAATTCATTGGTCCATGTGTGTAATCAGTCAAAAGGTTTATAAATTTGAATATTTAAAACTGCACTATATCAATCACAAGAAACAGAGTATAAACAAAAATGTACAAAAATACTTATTAAACTGTCTCCCATTCTTCCAAAATCTTAGATTTAACATCATCAATTAGATACTAATTATAGTTTCTCGAGATTCTTTTCCTAGATCTAAAGTACTAGATAAATAATTTTTTTTATCAAACCAGAAACCTTGTCCACCTTTACTCTATAGAAATTGAGACACTTTATTTAAGAGTAAAACAGAAATTTACCCTTCTTTGATAGGCGTCCATTTTTAAAAGTATTTTCGTTTATCAGAACATCTTCACAGGAATTATTCAAATATTTCCCATCACAAAACTTTTCAGGAGGCCCAAAACCATCTGTGGTAACCCCCCCTTCCTTACAGAGACGTGGTGATTGATACTGGGAGATACCTAAATCTGCGGGAATCCATGCAAATGCAACATTTTTGCCTTTGGTCTTAAGTTGTTTGCAATCGTCTAGGAGGTTTTGGTCGCTTTGTGTTAGCGAATCGCTAACATGTGTGTTCGTTGTGTTCATTGCAGAAAAAATACGTGCGAGCGCGGCATCAGACTTTGTGAACAACACAACATCAGTCTCTCCGAATTTTAAGCCTAGAAGTGAAGTGAGTGCGAACAGGAGGGCTGAAAATTGGGCTTTATGTTCATCGTACGTGGACATTGAACTAACTTTTCGATCGAAAATATTGAGTGCAGGAATAAAAATTGACAGCAGGCACATTTCGCCATTTGTAGATTTGCAAGCATTGGTGTAAACATGTAGGCAATGGGACCAAAAAGGAAGGATTTGTTCGTAAAAATACTGTCCACTATTCTCTTTTTTCTTTAAAGAAGGTCTCTGAACCCAAGCTATATTGTTTTTCGAAGTATAATCTTTGAGGTGATTAGCGAATCGTTTGAGATTTTCCACTACGCCATCACAGCTGATATCAGTGGTAGTAGACAGGCTGTTTGAGCGGTTGCGTTTTCTTCTCTTTGATTGCCCTTCAACATTGGAGTGAGAGGAATGCGGAAGGCTCTCCGATTTGGTACGTCTTGTGAAACCTGTTTTACATCAAATCATTTATAAGAAGAGCAGTACATTAATTAACGGGACCATAGGGTAAAAAACAGGCAATTGCACATCTCTGCATGTGTTTCTGCATTAACGCTTCGTTTAGCGCTAAAAACATTACTTCAATTTTGCTACTGTAAGCAATATATGCCCTAATTCAAATCTTAAATGCTTAGAAATTCTTTATCGATTTCATAGGGTATCAGAGAGTATTAAACAGCGAACTACAAGGTTTCTTTCGAGATCTCATGAGTGATTGATATAAAGCTGTTGATTAAAATAACTGCTATGCACGTGATTCTTTTCCAATTCTAAAGGATTAAAAATAAATAAAAAAAAATAAAAAATATTGAAAACAAGGAATGATATATTAAAATTGGAGAAACTCGTTCATTTTCCCGCGTGGACATTAAGTGGAATGCAGCCATTTGATATATTGAATCAGAGTAATTACAAAAAACATGCAGAAATTTTGCAATCGCTCAACGGATGAATGGAAACAATAAGCAACGAAATTAATAGAAATTACTTATTTATTTACCATCCGAAATTCCACTTTCTTTTTCATTATATATACGGGAAAGGATAATTTTTGCGTACTCAGTAGCTGAACTGAATGGTGACAAATCCAGTCTGGCAGGCACCCATGCAAATGCAGCAGTTTTACCGCGTTCCCTTAACATGGCAACATTATCAAGAAGCAAACTGCCATCATGGAATTTCTCATTGCTGTGGCTAAGAGAGTGAATGGCTCGTTGCAATACGGAATCGTATTTTGTGAAAAAGACTACTCCAGATTCTTCGAAAGGGAATTCCGTGATCCAGGTGAGAGCGAACTGAAGCGAAGTGAGCTGAGCTTTGTTCACGTCATAATCACCTGAAGTCCAATATTTTTGACGCTCCCAAATGGATAAATTAGGTATGTAGAGTGATACGATAAACCATTCGCCTTGCCAGTCTTTCCCGTCGTCAATGTGAACGGCTTCGGTATAAACATGTAAATGGCCTGACCAATATGGAAGAATTTCTTCGTGAAAGTAATTCCTTCTATTACCGACGCTGATAGACGGGGGCTTCTGGACCAAGGTTGTGCCAAACTTCAGGGTGCAGCTTTCTGCAGTCATTGTGAAGTCAATAAGATGAACCTGTTATTAAAAAATCATAAAGTTAGACAATTCTTTTTATCATTTGCTACTAAAAATTATATATTAATCAACAATTTATCGCTTTCTAGACCACAATTAAGAATCATTTATTCACTCAATTAAACAGAGTAAATTATATAGTTAAACAATGATACACGGTGAGGCAATTAATAAACGAGGCTGGAGCAAAAACAAGCCATATTTTTCAGAGTAGTTACTTCTGAGGCTACACACTTAATGCCGCGTTCATACAAGTTTTGGAAACATGCTTAAAAGTCTTCCTGTCTTAACCCTTCCATGCTCGGCTGTAACGTTCTTTTTGATGTCCTCATATTCTCACATCTGTGTCTTTCAGATATGTTTTGACCTTTAGGAAGAGGAAAAAGCTTGGTGGAGACAAATCTGGGAAATAGGGAGGGTGATAAAGCTCCACAATTCGGTTACTGGCTAAGAACTCTTGACAAGCATTGGTGTGCGCTGTCTGGCATTATCTTACAGTAAGAACAAACTCCCTTTTGCATGAAATTGTGGCCGTACTCGATGGATTCTCTAAATCAGATGCTGCAAAATCTCCCTGTAGTACTCCGTGTTGACTGTCCAGGCTGAACAAACTTCTTATGGATAATGCCAGTGCTGTCAAAGAAAGTGATGAGCATTACTTTTGTTCTTGACTTTTCAAACCGGAATTTCTGTTTTCGGGGGGATATTGTGGACCGCCATTACATGTTCAATCGTTTTGTCATATTGATAACACCAGTTTTCGTCCTTTGTCACAACTGAGTTCAGAAAGTTCGGGTTGGCATCTGCGGCCGCGATGAATTCCGTGCAAGCATCCACCCTGATTCCCTTTTGCTCATCTGTTAAGAAATGTGGCACAAACCGAGCACACAGTTTCCTTTAGCCGAAATCTTCTGTCAAAATTAGGCGAATTGTTTTTTCGGTTAACATCTAAGACTTCTTCCAGCATTTTCAAGTTCATTCGCCGACCACTTAACAAAACTTCTCTCCCCTTCTCGATCTTTTCAAAATTGTGCACGAAGATGTGAAAGACGTATATAAAAAAGGAGCATTCGTTGATTTTTG
>JAHWFO010036886.1:1285834-1296412 GCA_023313115.1 Rhysida immarginata
TAATTTTAACGTTTGCATCCAGTCAATCCACTCTGGCAAATTCATTCAGCTTGTATTCGAACAGTTTTCGGACGTCCCTGTGTTCGTCTCTTTCAGCTCTTTCTGGCCGTCACGATGTCTTATAGCGAACCATTCAAAAGCACGTGCATGAGATAGGGCATCATCACCATACACTTACTCTATCAACAAGTTTCCGTACGGTTTTCCAAGTTTAAAACAGAAATTACTGTTTGCACTATGTTTCATGTTTAATACTGAAACGTCAACTAATGACTGCGTGCGGTTGAAGTGCGCGTAACTTTATTGTTGCAACTTGGACACACGGCAACAGAGACAGTTATAGATCCAAAACACGCATCGTCGTGGTCGCACATGCTTGAACACTTTAAAAGTAGCGTCCATCTCATTTATTAATTGCCGAACCTTGTATAAACGTAGAATTGTATACACAAGATGTATCAAAAATACTGTTACAAACTTTGGCGGTAAAAAAATAGACGAACACAAAGCTTCGGCTTCTTCCTACACCCTTCTTACATAAATAAGAGGCATCGAAATCTTTTAAGTGCTTAGAAGTGCTTAGGGCCTCTATGAGTCTTAGTCCGGCCCTGGGTATCATAATAGTGCCATTAGAGCATGTGATATATTTAGCTATTGGATAAAAGAGATTTTGGAAATCTTCCTTACGTTTTGAGAAAAATCGATTTACAGACAGACATACAGAGTGACAGTTTCCCTCAGTAAATAGCATAAAGCACCTTTCGCCGCATTTTGTGTTAGTCTATCAAAGAAGATATAGACGGGGTGCGCATGAAGTAGGAATGCGCATGCACCATTTTCTGTGCCTTCCTTTACTTCCGACCATAGAATTGTCTGAGGCAGAAAAGAGTAAACACCGAACGAATTAACCAATTAAAATGCCGTATTTTGTTGCTCCTTATTCAATCAATTCGCAAAAAGCAAATTTATTGAGTAAAGCAACGTTTCACTGATTTCTGTGTACCGTTTTTATGATCTCCGATTCGATAAAAAACTAATGATAAATCGCGGTACTCCGCAGTCAGTCTGAATTATTTCGACTTTTAGTCATAGCCAACAACGAAAGTGCAGTTACTTCGAAAGTGCAGTTACATACGTCTAGGCACGGAGTAAGCTAATGTTTGTAAACAAACACCCCGTCTATACAGAGTGGTTATAAAATAAGTTCGCCTACTCAGAGCCCTTTAGAGCCCGATCTAATGAACCGATTGTAATGCAAATAGAAATGTAGGCTACTCAGAACATAGGGGAGAGGATTCTGGAAAGAAAAAAGTAGTGCAAATTTTCACCACCAGGAATGACAAATGGAGATTTTAAAACTAGTTAATTGGTTTAAACAAGCAGGCAAGGTTTTTGTTTGATTACAGCATATATTCAATATTCCCGCCCCCTAGGTCAACGACATGTTGGAAGCGTAGCACAGCATGATCAATTGTTGCATGAAGCGTTTCCCGGGGAATGTCTGAGACATGTCGTCTAATGCTGGCTTCAGCTCAGGCACATTCCGTACGCTTTGTTGGCAGACCCGATCTTTCAATTATCCCCAGAGCCGAAAACCCCACGGGTTCAAATCCGGAGAACGTGGGGGCGACGCATCTGGAAAATTTCAAGCGATCACAAGATTATTTCCAAAGTTGGCACGAAGCCAATATGAGGAGGTGCTCCATCTTGCACGAAGACAGTGGTTTCCAAGCATCGTCGTTCTCGCAAGGCAGGAATCACATGCTGGGCAAGAAGTTCACAATACCGTGCGTTGTCACAGAATATCTTACAGGACCTCGTTGTGTCACTTCCTCAAAGAAAAAGGGGCCTAGAATTATATCAGCGGTGAATCCACACCATACAGTCACGTATTCAGAATGCAATGGCTTTTCATGCACGACATGGGGGAGCGAGGCATCCCATATGCGGCACTTCTGCGTATTCACCGCTCCTTCTTGGGTGAAATGTGCTTCGTCTGACCATAGAATGTTCCACGGCCACAGGTTAGGCCAGAAAGCGATAAGCAAATTCAGCGCGTTGAGAGGGATCTTGAGGTTTTAGCTGTTGTGCCGGTTCTAGATGAATCCTGTATGGTTACCAATGCAGAATGGACCGCAAGACCTTTCACACCGTGAACCAAGGGATGGACAATTCGCGTGCTGTTGCTCGAGCACTTGTCGCAGTATGTTGAGAAGAGGAAGATCTGTCCACCACTGCAACAGCCACGTCCTCAACAACTTCGTCTGCTATCTTGCGCCGTCCTCTTCCTAGTGCGACAGCCAAATCGCCAATCGATTCAAATTTCTTTATCATTTTTCGCAACCCAGTATCTGTCGTGGGTGCTTTAGACGACGATATGTTCGCAATGCAGCTGGATTGCTGCTATCATTCTGGAAAAACAACTTTACCAACAGTGTGCGTTCTTTCTTGCTTAAAACTATGATCTTTCTTGAAAGCTTTTCACTAAACATAATGTAATGAATGGATCAATCCATTCCATTCTGGGTATGTTGACTTTCTAATCTGCATAAACTTTCTGCTAATAAGGCCGATATTGAAAACGAACATATGCTGTAATCAAACAAAAACCTTGCTTGCTTGTTTAAAATGATAAAACTAGTTTGAAATGATAAAACTAGTTTAAAATGATAAAGATCTCCATTTGTCATTCCACAGCGCCACATTTTCACCTGTGTGGTGAAAATTTATACTAATTTTTTCTTTCCGAAATTCTCTCCCCCATGGTCTGAATAGCCTACATTTCAATTTGCATCACAATTGGTTCATTAGATTGGGCTCTAGATGGTTCCGAGTAGACGAACTTATTTTATAACCACCCTGTACATCGGGCGAAGACACATGCCAATAACGGAAATTGAGTGATTCAGCCTTAACCTCATTCGAAGGTCACCCTTCATCACAAAACCATTAATTTTTATAATTGATATCTGTTGAAGCCATTAATTCGCTCTTCGAAATACCTGTGTACTTCGTGAAATAAAATATTTAAATCCACAAATAAAAGTATCTATTGAATTTGATGAAGCCTTCAACGTTTTGGAATCCGAAATAGCGAACTGGACACGGTTCTTCACCTGGAAAGCATTCAAGGCGGATCGGAAAGCGTCGTGCGACTCAAATTCAACGTTCTCCTCCATGGTTCCCCAGATTGAAGATCTGATGATTAAAAAATATCACGAATGATGGCCCTAATCACCTAAAATCAGTATAACTTACAAGCTGAACTTGTAGACTGCGATCAAAAGTCTCCGATACACTCACGCACGCTTTTTCCCGCCATCTCTCCCATTCCCCGCCGTAGCGCATGCCTAAGCGGAAGTGCCGTGAAAATAGCGATAAGAGACAATACCCGGCTGCCGGGAAAATATACATTCCGGAAAACGGAACAAAACAGATTCTCCCACTCCGGTTTAAATACTGGCTCAGATATTTTATACTTTTTCGGAATGTGCGCCATGTTATGCGAGAAGAAATACTGTACAAGCAAGTATCAGTAACAAAAAAAATAATGCCTCATTTAACGGAATCGCCCACTAAAGTCTGGCAACACTGCATAGGAAAAACTGTGTCCACTCCCCTCCTGAGCTTTGAACTATCTCCTTGGCTTTGCCCGTGAGCTTTGCCCGCGAGCTTTTTATGTTGCACGCGGGCGACGTGCACGACTTGGACGGCCATGTTCTATTATTGCACTTATGGCCAGGGCCATATTCACCATAAGACGTTATAGTTGCAATTTGATTGAATGCATCGCTCTTTCTTCAAAATAAAAACGTCACAAGAAATGGTGTCTTGCATAAAATTCATGTACGTGTGAATACCATCAACGAAAGGAAAAAAACAAAACATTTAAGTAACAGCTATTTTATACCTTATGAAATATTGGCAATATTTCAATTGATTTATGAATCATCACCAGACTCCTCTACTGTCATCTTTGCTTTACCATTTTCCAGATTCTCAGGTATAATTCAAGTTGACAACAAATTAATTTTAATTCAAGATGCTGGCTTATGCCATATTAATTCCCTGTCCATGCTTTCCAAAATCTAATGCAATTACACTCTTTGACTAAAATCGACGCATCAAGCACAAAGTATGCAATTGACATGAAAGGTGGAACGTGGGATGTACAGAAGAAGAGAAATGCCTAGAATTTGAGGACAATTGGATGGTTATTGGAAAGAAAGTGTTTACACAAATTCAGTATATCGTTGGTCCGTCTTTGGTTTGAATACACGCTCTTGCTCGGCCAAGTTGTTGGATGGTTTTGAGGGATATCTTGACAATCACCTCCAACTGGCGCGCTAATTCGTCTAATGTGCTCAATAGGAGATTTATCTGGCGATCTGGCTGACCGGAGGTTGGCGGGTGTTACTTTATTGAAAAAGCCCGTGAAAGGAAAGGCTGTACAATAGGTTATAGAATGCTCGACGTACCACGAAGGGCTACCAAGGGGGGGCGGCACAGCTATCAAATGAAGTGGTACTTCAGACAATAATTCATTCTTCAAAGCAGGATTCGTGTCCAGACACATCTGCGAAATTTTAATCATTTACTTTTGCAGTCGATTTATTGTTTCGTGGTGCATCGACTTTTTTAGTTGAAGACCGTACCACAAAAATGGATACGTGAATGAGAAGCGCTAATAACCTGCCTATTGACTCTAGTTCAATAGCGATAACTTCGATAAAAACCTGAGAAACGCTCACCTGAATGGTACCTGGCATGGCGTGCTGCATTTACAGGTTTTCTTTTTACCGGTCTTAAGACTTCCATCTCATGAGAAGCATGTGCCCGAAACACGTAAATGGAGATTAGATGGAGGATATATCTACATGTTTTTTACGTAGATGGAGGATATATCTTTATTTAGAAGTGAATTATTTTGATTGGCTGATTAGAAGCTTATGAAGTTTTCAAGTTGAGCTGATAATTTAGTTAGCCTTATTAGGCTAGTCAGGTATTGTAAAGAAGTATACATGTACTTCTTTTATAATCCATAGAGTTTTTTAATCAAAGTAGTTGTCTCAGTCGGGAAAAGTATACTTTCCAATGAATTTATTAATCGTACTAGTTGTTACCCGCGGCTTCGCACACGCCATCTGTTGAGCGGAATTACGAAGCAAAAGCAGGTAATTTTAAAAGGACTTACAAAAGCGGTGTTTTCTCGTGGGAAAGAGATATTTTTCCGCGGTAAAAAGTAGCCTATGTCGCTCTCGAGCCCTCCAACTATATCCCTACAGAAAACCACATAAATCCGTCGCTCCGTATCGACGTAAAAGAAGGACAAACAACAAATAGACTTTCACATTTATAATATTAGTATAGAGTATGGATGGATATGGATGGATTTTACTCTTACTCGTTTATTTTAACAAACCAAAATCCTGTTGCTTCTATTTTTGTAGTTTTAGCTTTTAACATAAATTTTAATTTTTGGTTTATTTTGTATTTACTCGCTTTTAATGTTGTAATACGCAAGAAGATTTTGATGTTGCGTTTAGGGCACAAAAAGCATAAATGCAGTCCTGATAGAGATTTCAATATCTTTAATAACATTTTCTACATTTTACACGCAAATCGTAGAAAGAGTTATACAGGGCGTTTCAAAAGGTGTAATCCAACTTCACATGAAGGTGAACAGATTCTGTTAATACATGAGGGGTCGGAACTCAACCATTACCAAGGTAACGTTAGAGGGGGGAGCAGTAATCACGAGTGCGAATTCGTGCACACATATATTACGGAACTGCGAATCCACGGAAGCTTTACAAAAGATGCTCAAATTGTGAGCCAGCCATGGCCTCATATGTATGGTATCGGCGCAACATGGATTCCCGTATGCGGCCAAAGATTCCGGGCATTTCTCTGATGTCGTCTGAAACAACTGCTATGCGAGCTGCCAGATCTTCAATGCTTGTCACAGGTGTTCGGTACACAACTGATTTCATGTGGCGCCAAACAAAGAATACAGCGGATTGAGATCAGGGGCCTTAGTCTGGACTTTTACTCACCTCACCTCACCTCACTTCACCTCGAACTCATCGCGGTTGTTTAACACGTATAAATTTTCTCGACTCACAAATCGGTAGTCTGGAACAGGTTAACTCGATCAGTGAGTCACAATTCGTAGCCATCGGCCGTACGCGTTGCTAATTGAATTATGGGATATGCAAAAAGGGATCTTAGGTGGAGGTTAAAATGCTATAACCAATCAAATCGCAAGATTATTTCGCAAGGCTTTAGTTCGTCAATTAGCTGATCGCTAATTCTTTTGTAGTCCTAAATAATCTGCGAAAATGGTCGTCATGCAGATCAAAGGCATTCATTCGTGGCCTAAGAATTCTTTCCCTTCTTAGCGCACGTCTTTCATCCCTTTCTAATGTTTCGATAGCTAACAGCATAACATATCCGTCCACATATCCGTCCTCCATGATGGAAATCACCAACACGTATAAAACTCAGACATCTCACTGGCTGTCGGCCACATGTGTAGCAAACGCATCAGGCGAGTAAAGTGAGTAGTGCGTTCAGATGCGTTGAGTGTCCAGACTACCATTTTCCTCTCGCCAAACGTGTTTGCACCAAGTGACACCGTCAACACGTCTCACGATGGAACTCACAAAAGTCCAGACTAAGGCCCCTGGTGACTTAGAAGGCCATGCCACAGGTCTACCTCTTCCTATCCAGTGATTGCCAAATGTTATATGAAGGTAATTGCGCACATCACGGCTAAAATGAGCGGGCGCTTCATGTTGGAACCACATTTGCATGCGAATAGCCAAGGGCACATCCTCCAAAGTACGTGTTCCTTGCCAAAGAACTGCAACCTGTTTATGTTGTGCCATCAAATGCATGCTTTATCACTTGTCATTTGCTCTCCCATTAACTTGACATGGTTGAGTTCCGACCCCTCATGTATTAACAGAGTCTGGACACCTTACTGCCTCCTACCTGTGTGTGACTTTTGGATTATACCAAAGTCTGTTACCCTCCATACAATTTCAAAACGAGTGAAGATGCAACAAATCTGTTGCAGGCAACATATAGAAGTTAGGTAGGGGCTAAACAGTGGTGGTGTCAAATTTTACCTTTGACCTCTTTAAGGGGTCAAATCATAATGTAACTTTTTAACTGTGTAAGACACCTCAAAGATGTTTACTCCTAAATCACCATTTTTACATAACTTATTTCTTTATTTCACAAGAAAATTACAGAAAATATTCAATTTTGTTACCATCTGAAGCAATACATAATTGAAATCCTAACACCTGGTTTTCATACACATAAGTAAATAGTATTTGAGAAATGTTTGTACAAACTTATTGAATTCAGGTTTTCAACTCATCCGAGTCTCTGGGAGGAGTTTGATACACAGCATCCTTCACATAACCCCCCCCCCCCCAAAAAAAAAAAAAAGCCAAGTTGAACATTTGAACATGGTAACCAAATTGAAATTTTCTGTAATTTTCTTGTGAAATAATGAAACAAGTTATGTTAAATTCATAATTTAGGGGTATTTATAGTATGTTCTACAAGTTTTCCATTGGCATTTTGTTGTATCTTACAGGGTTAAAAAGTTACGTTATGATTTGACCCCTTAAAGAGGTCAAAGGTAAAATTTGAAACCACCATTGTTTGTTTAGCCCCTACCTAATTTCCTGTATGTTGCCTGCAACAGGAAATTGTGCTACGTCCACTCGTTTTGAATTTGTGGGGCGGGGGCGCCCCAAACAGACTCTTGATTCACTCTGTACATTTGCAGTGTATAACGGATCCAATAAATTAAAAATAGAAATTAAAAACCAAAAACAACGCATGATTAAAAATAAAAGATTTGTTTTTGACAGGTTATGAATTAATTTAATTTTAGACATAATTTTGAGATATCTTGTTTACATGAAAATTGTACAATAATTGTACCGGGATTTTCCGTAAAAAGGCCCACCCAAATACAGACCCAGATGGGCCTGTATTTGGATTTTCTTTCCAAATAGAAGCCCATGGGCCTTTATTTGGGGACAAATTATAATATTTATCAGCTTTGCCGGTAGATGTCTTTCCAATTAATATGAACTGCGTGCGCTCGTCTTTATTCCTTGTCAGAACGTTTAACCCTAAAAATGGAATCAAATTGTTCTATTGTTGCAATGTTTAAATAAAGTAACTTTTCCTTAATCAAATAAATATTATGTCAAAACAAACCTGTTTCCGTTAAGAAGCCCATGGGCTTCTATTTGGGGCCAACATGAGAACCTTAAAATGCGAAAAACCAAAAAAAGCCCATGGGCTTCTTAACGGAAAATCCCGGTACCTTTCAAAATTCTGATTAACATTTCTTCTTCAGCAAGCCACCCACAAATATAGCATCAGCTATTATTTAAATACACTTCGTATCAAACTCAAATTAATAAAAACTGAAGTCATTAACACGAAATCATTATTGACAATAGATTAGAGACAGACACGTAGAAGCAAAATGACAATTCATTAACTTATTTACTTAATGATCTTGTTTATTCATTCATTACACGTCCCAATCAAATTCGTATCTTAAATGTTTACTAGAGGTTAAATTTTTTCCAATACATTACACGATTTAAACTTCGCAGGTATAGTAGTATAAAACAAATTAAAATATCACCTTATCTTTAATATAGAGTTTTTCCTGTGTTGATTTATTTCATATTATTGAATATTTTGCAAAGTGAAGTAAATTTAAAATTGTGATTCGCCTTCTTCAAAACAGTTTTTATATACTGATACAATAATAATAATAATAATAATAATAATAATAATAATAATAATAATAATAATAATATAAACATTTTTGCAATATTAAAAAAATTAATTGAAAGGATTAAAGCCGCCCGCCTAGCTTCATTTAATGCGTTTAAAGTGCAACACGGAAAAGAATTTAAATACTAATTCATAAAAACAATAAATCAAAGTTAGATTATAAAATCATATCTTCTTTTTTTACGACCGGAATGAATTACAAAGTTAAAAATCAGCATGCAAACGAGTTAACATCTAATATTGACAATTTCAAATTTTCGGAAGTACTTACGTCAATGAGTTGTTGTTCTTCCGTCCACTGTCAACTTCTCCAAACTCCTATATCTCAATGTTACATTTTCCATAAAGGCATGTGCTATTCAAAATCGAAAGTTAAAAAACGCATGCGCAAAGGGGAAAATCCCATCGCTATGTTTCATATCGTTGTCAGCAGAGCGGCGCCACCGCCTCGATATGGTTGACGTGGCGATATCTGGGTTGACAATTTTCAGCCGGGAAGGATTCCTACACTTCCTATAAAAACCTAACTTAATTCCTCCCTCCCTCCTCCTGCTTTGTTTATATCGTAATATTATAAAAATTATAATTCTATTGAAATTTTTGAAATGCTATTTACATTGAAATTTTTATATCAATATCACGCTTTTTGAATTACCATTATTATATTTTAATTTTTTGTTCTATGAAATTAAAAATTGTCAAATGATCATAAAAAACCCACTAAAAATGCTCTATTGTTAATAATATTATTGAGACGTGAATTTGTTGATAATAATCAATTATTTGTTTGTCTTTTTTTTAAGTGAGACCCAATTCTATTTCATTTTAATTTAACAACCATTAAGAGAAGGAAATAGCTACGAACCCCCCCCCCTCCAAAAAAAAAAACCTCAAAAAAAAAACCTCACTAACATGTCCTTTGTATTTATTTATTTTTTATTTTGAAATTAATACTTTAAATTATAATAAATAAATAAATTACTAAACTGATGATAACACCTCAATAATTTGATAATTTCGGTGTTAAAAAGGGCAGGAAAAACTTCAGGGCCGAATATGAGCCCAATGTTTACATTTTCTCGGACTCAGTCGGGCTCAACCGCGTTTTTGAAAGAAATTATCAATTTCAAGTTCTATTAAATTTCACAAATTCTGATATAAAATATGCTAATTCAAAAAATATCTACGTACATATACTCTATATATTTGTAATGTAACGACAAAAATATCTACATATACAGTTATAGCTACTAGACATCTGATACTACAAGATGGGATCGCGAACCCACAATCTTACCACCACTTTTGGTTATTACAGTTACTCCCACTAACACAAAAGTAAATTACTCTAAGAAATTTGATCTTATTATAAAGTAACGGAAGAATGGAGCACTTATTGGTTTCACAATGTCCGTCTGTCCCCTTCATATTTTCTACATTTTTTCACGCAGAAAGTTGAAATTCCGAAAATAGCTTACTATGGGCATATCCTCCTTCACTATTTAATATGATTTTGATTAACCCACTGTGGTCAGAGTTACGGAGGTGGCCGTTAGAGGGGACCAAAAGGTCTACGTGGAAATTAATTATGTAAAGGAGTGAAATTCGATATGCAGATTTCTCTAAACAAGATTTCTCTTCAGAAGTTTGGGACAAATTGTCCCAGTGGGGTCGGAGTTGTGGGGACAATTTTACATTTTCTAAAATCTGCATTTGAGAAAATCAACTTTTTGATTA
>JAHWFO010036886.1:1296512-1316795 GCA_023313115.1 Rhysida immarginata
GAAATTCAGGAGTGCTCGTGGCAACAATGAGCTTTCATATTTTCGATGTCTCGACCTTTACGCTTTATTAGGAGCTTTAGCATAAAAGCTACTTATAAGAATGCGCCCTTGGTCTGTACGTTTATCCGGCCGTCCGGACGTCCGCCGTTTGCACGATAGCTTGAAAACGGATTAACTTTTTCAAATTCTGTTTTCAGAAATATGACCATCAATGTCTTAGCTCGGCCGTATCAACTTTTCAGAATTTTTTGTGGATCCCTTCAAGTCGAATTCACGTGCTAAAACAGTGAGTGTAAAAAATTCAAAGATAATGGCATGTCATATAACAATCGATTTGTCAAGAAGGAATACATTGTTACTTTCTGTTCATCTTTTAAGCATTACTGACATTGGCGCGCGCACGTCAAATCGCTTTGTCGACGCACGATTGCTCAAGTGCTAATAATCTAAATTATTAAGTAGCGGAAGAATAGAGCTACTTATTGGTTTTATTTTACACACGATTTGAATTTGGTTTATTTTACACCCTTCATCATTTCTACATCTTTTGAGGTAGCAGGTTGAAATTCGGAATGTAGCTTATTATGGGCATGTGCACCTTCACTATTTAGTTTGGTTTTGATTAGCCCACTAAGGACGGAGTTTTGGGAGTTAAAATTAGAGGGGTGTCTAGGTGTATCCAGATTCCTCTAGGCAAGATCCACAGTACTGTGAAGTTTAGGCCCAATTATTCCAGGGGGGTCGAATTTGCGAGGGTGGCAGTCACTTGGTCCTAAGAACTATGGCAACATATGGCATCTTATATATCATAGGTTCGGAAATGATGAAAAAGGAAAGAAGATACGAGATTGTTTACATATTATACATATTAGGTTCGAGAAAATCAATTTTTTTGATTAAAAAACTTGGGGAGGGGTAAAAATAGATGACCGCAGGATCTGCCACTTGCCTTCCCAACTCGGGGAGGGGGGTAATTTCTTTTTAATAAATGCATAAATGCGTTTCTGCTTCACTGCTAAAGCTCCTCCTTGGAATGTTTACAAGATTTTATTCATTGTTTAAATCAGCACGAGTCTATTTGTTATAGGTCCGTGTGTTTGTTCTTTTTGTTCTTTTTTTTTCTTGTAGAGTTCAGCTTTGTGTTCTCGTATGTTGTACACGTGAAGCAGACTCATGTCATTTCGAATCTTCATTTATTCATTATTTTTTGGTCCTTCGATCTGGATTGTAGGCGCAGGCAGTGTTTATAAATCCCGTTTGTGTATTCAGGAATCACTATGGAGATGTTCATTCGTCAAGGAGGCGTAAAGAAAGCATTGATGACGAAACTCGAAACTTTTGTGGCAGCCACCTCGGCAGAGCAGGCTCGTTGTCCGGAAGAGATCACCCTTCGAATCTAGAGACTCGACGAGTTGATGGTCTCGTTCAGCTCCATCCAGGACAACATCGAGAGGGAGTGTGCTTCGGAGAAGTTCGACCAACAAATTGTACACCGACTTCTATTCGAAGAGAAGAATGTGGAACTTAAAGCAAAATTACAATTCAAGATCTCAAGAGGACAGGTCAGACGATCATACTTGTCACAGCCAATGCAGTAGCTTTCCCATCTGCTGTCCATCTTCCACAAATCTATCTTCCTACGTTTGACGGTAAGCCTACAGATTGGATTTCATATTTTGATTTATTCTCCGCACTTGTGCACGACAACTCTTCACTATCCAACAGTATAGTATCTGAAGGGCTCCTTGCATGGTGAGCCATTGCGAGTGATCCAAATACTCCAAATTACCAATGCAAATTATGTCAAGTAATCAAGCTGTTGAAGGACAGATATGAAAACAAGCGAGTAATCGTTCAAGCCCACGGCAGCCCTCTGTAACATCCCCGGCGTCACAAATGAATCGGCTAGTGCTTTGCGCACTCTCATAGATGTTGTTCAAGAAAATGTAAGAGCTTTAAGTGTGTTGGATGTACCTACGAACATCTGGGACATCTTTCTTGTTCACTTAACATGTGAAAAATTGGACCAAGAGACGAGAAAGCAGTGGGAACTTTCCTTATGCACAAGGGAGCCTCCTACATTTGAAGCCCTGCGTGAATTTTTGGAAATCCGCTGCCGAGCTCTTGAAGCAACTGCATCTAATAGCAAACAAAAGACTAGAGACAAACCACCAATGCTTAATACTTCGAAGCGAGGGAAACACTTCGCGTCTTATTTTGGTGCGTCGGAACAAGTGTGTGATGTGTTCGGCCAGTCATGGCCAATTGAATTGTCCCGAATTTCTCTCTCAATCCGTACAAAATAGAGCGAATATAGTGAAAAAGTTCAACCTGTGTTATAATTGCCTTGGTCCTAGTCCAAACCATACTTCGAGCAAGTGCAGCTCAAGAAAGTGCAAAAAATGTGATACGTTACATAACACCTTACTATATTTCGATCGTGAATCTTCATCACCATCAACTAATAGTGTCTCAGTCAGCAGCCATGTGTCTCATTCATTACCATCTTCAGCGTTACGGTCAACGGCTCTGATAACTATAATAATCAAACAAGGGGACTCAGTGGTGTGCCGAGCTTTGATCGATAGTGGGTCTGAAACCAACTTCATAGTCGAATCCTGTACTAAACAGTTAGAACTTCCCAGACGTCACTACACGTGTTCAGTGCAAGGTATTGGAGATTTCTCTAATCCTATATCTCGAGGAATCACCAAGCTCCAAACCCATTCTAACTATAACAGTTTTTCCATCAATGTTCATGCTATAATCTTCCCAAAGATTACTGGAGTGCTTCCTCCAGGCAAGTTGAATTCAACTAACTGGCCACACATTAGAAGCCTACAGCTGGCTGATCCAAAATTCAACCAACTGTCTGAAATCAATTTGTTGTTGGGTGCCTAAGTGTTTGGGCAAATCATGCTAGGTGGACTGTGCAATCGCCAGGCTTGCCAACTGCTATGCACGCTGAACTAAGATGGATTCTGATGGGAGAATACAATACTATCTCCATACAATGCAGACGATTATCCATCAAATCACATTTGGTGACACTTCAGCTCATGTATGACTGCCTCAAGCGATTTTGGGAGCTCGAAGAGGTTCCTTTTAAAATGCTTCTGACCAATGAAAAATGTACGTGTGAGCAACATTTTGTGTAGACAATTGACCGAGATGAATGTGGGCGATTCATTGTCAAGTTCTCCTTCAAGGAGCCAACCGCATACTTCAGTTATATTCGTTCGAGAGCATTTAAGCAATTATTGATGCATGAGAACCAACACGCCACTAGACAATCCCGTGGAAAATTGTATGCAGACTTTATGACCGAGTTTGAACAGCTAGGTCATATGGAACGAATATCTTCATCCCTTCAACCTGCTAATGCATAATACATTCCACACCATGTAGTTTTGAAGGAGGATAGTGCTATCACCAAACTCAGAGTAGTATTCAATGCGTCTAGTCAAGATACGAAAGGAAAATCTCTCTCCTCTCAACTTATGGTGGGTCCTGTCGTTCAGTCTACCTTACTCGAAATTGTAATACAATTTATATTGAACGCGATAGCTCTAACTGCTGACATTAAGAAAATGTATCGTCAGATTTTAGTTCACTCGTCCCATAGAGACTTTCAACGCATCGTTTGGAGAGCGTCGCCACATGACTAACGACGGCGACTTATGGGACCGCTGCAGCTCCATTTCTTGCAACACGTGTTCTAAAATATTTGGCCGACCTCGATAGGGAACAATTTCCATTGGCAACTGCTGCGATCAATCGCAGTTGTTATGTGGATGATTTTCTCATTGGAGCGACTTCCGAACAAGATGCCATCAATCTCATACAACAACTCCAAGCACTGCTTCAATCAGGAGGATTTCAGCTTCACAAATGGACATCAAACTGTTCTGAATTGCTTATGCACATCTCCAAATAAGACATAATTCTTCAAAAATCCATTCCATTGGATTCTTCAGCTTCTGTTAAAACACTAGGACTGCATTGGTGCCCAGTGGCTGACAACTTCATTTTCATAGAAAAGAAGCATTCTATCAGCAATTGCTCAACTGTATGATCCTTTGGGATGGCTCTCGCCAGTGACTTTAACCAGGAAAATACTCGTGCAAAGATTGTGGGTTTCTGGAATTAATTGGGAAGATAAAATACCTTGTGAGATCGAGGAATCTTGGCACCAATTTATTGCGTCGTTACCTGTACTAAGAAACATCAATCTCAAACGGTAACTTCAGACATCCTCGCAGACCACACATGATTTTCATGGATTTTATGATGCCTCAGAGATGGCATATTGTGCCGTCGTTTACTTGGAAGTCCTACACCCAGACCATTCCAGTTGTATTTCTTTAATCACATCCAAAACTCGAGTTGCTCCAATCAAACAGATCTCCCAGCCTAAATTAGAACTACGTGCTGCAGTTGTTATAACAAGACTGTTAAAATGGACTATGGATACCTTACAGTTACCTAATCTGACTGTTTGGGGCTGGACTAATTCCACGATTGTTCTTGCATGGCTCTCTGATTTGCCACGACGATGGAAGACATTTGTTGCTAATCGAGTGAATAGATTCAGGACACTATTTCACCTGAATGTTGGCCTCACGTCAATACCAACATGAATCCAGCAGACTATTGTTCGCGAGGCTGCGTCCCAGTGGACCTGGTTTCTGCCACTTCATGGTGGGCAGGACCTGATAGTTTGCACGCCCCAACACATGCAATCTTAGAAGAGTCATATTCCACGAGTGATGAACTACGAACACCCGTAGTATTAGTAAATACAGTCAATTCCAACACGTTTATTGTGAATTTTTCTACATTGAAGCAACTTATCAGAATAACGACTTATTGCAGACGTTTTATCTTTAACTGCAAGCAGTCCAACCAGCGAAGTTAAGAGACTTTATATCACTGGATCCAAGTGGTTCAACAAGTTGACTACAATCAAGAGATAATAGCGCTTCGGCAAAGCAAAGCCATACAAGCCACCAGTACAATCGCATCTTTAAATCCGTTCATTGATGGATGTGGTCTTCTCAGGGTGGGCGGTCGTCTTACCCAGACTCTTCTGAAGTACAATCAGAAACATAGCATCATCTTGTGTGCCCGTAACTACCTTACAAAACTGATTATCAATAATGAACATTACAAAAACCTTCAAGCAGGACCAACCTTCGTCCTGAACATTTTACGCCAAAGATTTTGGATTCCTCGTGCACGAGTTGTTATTCGTCGTGAAGTGTTCAAATACATCAAATGTCAAAGGGTTCGTGCTAGTACAGCTAAACAACTCATGGGTTCGCTTCCCTCTTCTCTACTAAACACTGGCACGCCCCTTCTACGTTTGTGGCCTCTACGGATTATGCTGGACCAATACTCATTCGCAAACACCAGGGAAGAGGACGCCAGCCTTTGCCTAAAACTTACACGGTAATATTTGTCTGCTTTGTTACAAAGGCAACTCATCTCGAAATTGTGAGTGATTTGACATCGGAGTGTTTCTTGGCGGCCTTCAGAAGGTTTGTCGCTCGAAGAGGCAAACCGCTTCATGTACATAGCGACTGTGGCACAGATTTTGTTGGAGCTCAACAAGAATTAAGATCATTTGTGAAGGATAAAGTCTTCAACAATGAGGTTAAAGCTACCTTAGCCAACGATGAAATTAACTGGGACTTTAATCCGCCATCAGTTCCAAATATGGGAGGTTTATGGGAAGCTGGAGTTCAGGCCACAAAGCAACATCTTAAGAAAACAGTAGGATCGTCACTGCTTACTTATGAAGAACTGCTTACCCTGATTGTTCAAATTGAGGAATGCCTAAATTCGCATGTGCCCGTTATCAAATGAACCCACCGAATTTGATGTACTCACACGTGGAAATTGCCTGATTGGAGAACCATTGTTAACGATTCCGTCTCTAGACTATTCAAATATGTTCATTTCACCTCTAAAGCGATGGCAGTTGATTGAAAAACAAATGCAACATTTCTGGAAACTGTGGCAAATGGACTATCTCCAACACTTACAGCAAAGAACCAAATGTAAAACACCACAACCGAACTTATCAGTTGGAGATTTAGTGCTAATGAAAGATCGTGACAAGTTAGGATTCAACCATTGGCCATTGGCTCGGGTTATCGATGCCCATCCGGGACCAGACAATCTTGTAAGAGGCGTCACCTTGAAAACTCCAAAGGGTTACTCCATCAGACGTCCTACACATAAACTGTGCAAACTTTAGTTAGAATAAAATCTTGTAAACATTCCAAGGAGGAGCTTTAGCAATGAAGCAGAAATACATTTATACGTTTATTAAAAAGAAATTGATTCTCCCCCCCCCCCTCCGCCTCCCGAGTAGGATAAGGCAAGTCATCTATTTTTACCCCTTTATCTGCACTTTTTACCTCTCCCCAAGTTTTTTTTAATCAATAAATTGATTTTCTCGAACGTAATATGTAAAAAATGTAAAAAACCTCTTATCATCTTTCCTTTCTCATCATTTCCGAACGTATGATATATCAAAAGCCAAATGTTGCCATAGTTCTAAGGAACAAGTGACTGCCACCCCCACTGGAACAATTGGGCCTAAACTTCATAGAACTGTAGATCTTGCATAGAGGAATCTGGATACTGAATTTTACGCCTTTACGTACCTAAATAGCACATACATATGTTGCCCTCTCTGAATCCCACCCCCGTAATTCCGACCCCCGTATACCAAACAAAACCAAACTAAATAGTGCAGATGGACATGCCCATGTGTAAGTTAAATTCCGAATTTCAACCTTCTACTTCAAAAATGTAGAAATTATGAAGGGGACGGACTGACATTAAAAAACCAATAAATAGCTCCATTCTTATTCTACTTACGAGGGTCAGTCAAATGAAAACTGGAAATATTTTTTTACAGCTCCTTTATTGCAGACAGAGTTGGAAAAAGTACACTGTTTTTCAATGTAGTCCCCTGCTTTTCGATGCATATCCGCCACCGAGTCGGGAAGGCATGGATACCTCGGGTAAAAAAATCTTTATATAATGGAGATCTTGCTTATAGGAATCTGCATACCGAATTTCACTCCTTTATATGCATAAATACACCTAGACCTTTTGGTCCCCTCTAATTTTCACCCCCAAAACTCAGTGGGCCTTAGTGGGCTAATCAAAACCAAACTAAATAGTGAAGGTGCACATGCCCATAGTAAGCTACATTCCAAATTTCAATCTTCTACTTCAAAAAATGTAGAAATGATGAAGGCTGATTCAAATCGTGTGTAAAATAAAACCAATAAGTAGCTCCATTTTCCCGCTACTTAATAATAAGCTTATAGATTATGAGCATTTGATCAATCGTGCGTCGATAAAGCGATTTCACGTGCGCGGGCCCATGTCAATAATGCTTAAAAGATAAACAGAAAGTAACAACGTATTACTTCTTGACAAATCGATTGTTATATGACATGCCAGTATTTTTGAATTCTTTACACTCACTGTTTTAACACGTGAAATCGACTTGAAGGGGTCCACGAAAAATTCTGGAAAGTTGATATGGCCAAGCTAAGACTTTATGGTCATATTTCTGAAAATAGAATTTGAAAAAGTTAATCCGTTTTCAGTTATCGTGCAAACGGCGGACGGCCGGACGGCCGGCCGGATAAACGTACAGACCAAGGGCGCATTCTTATAAGTAGCTTATATGCTAAAGCTCCTAATACAGGGTGATTCAGTCAATTTCTGACCATTTCACTCGAATGACGTGCATTAGGGATAAACAATTGAAAGAATATGAGCGCCATATCGAATTTCTAAATAGTTGCTGTTTGTATTGTTGCAACGGCGCTGCATGAAAATCGTATTGTTGAAAAATGGCGCCCGCTTTATCAACAGAGCCGAAATGCAAGGTTGTCGAATGGTATTTCGATACAAAATCACCTGTAACCGTGCAAAGAAAGTTCCGGAAGGAGTATAGGTGTCGAGACGCATCAGGCAGGCAAGCAATCATGGATTTTGTCAAGCAATTTCGTGCCACTGGATGTGTTAAAGGCAAGAAAAAAGGCGGGAGCGAAACTCGTGTTCGAACGGTCGAAGTTGTCGAAAATGTTCGCACAAGGTTGGTCCATTCCCCTACCAAAAAATCTGTTCGCCGCCTATCCATTGAAGAAGGGCTGTCGTATACCACGACGTGGCGAATTTCGAGAAAGGATTTACACCTGTTCCCGTATAAGATCCATGTTTATCAGGAGTTAACAGACACTGGAAGACAGAAGCGACAACAATTTGCGATGGAGTTTGGAGCAGAAATGGAAGCCAATCAGGACATTGTGGATAACCTGTGGGGTCAGATGAGGCCTTCTTCCATCTGTCAGGTGACGTTAATAACACAACGTTCGTTTTTGGGATTCCCAGCACCCTCATGAGATCCATAAGTCACCTCTTCATCCACGAAAGGTTATGGCTTGGTGCGCGATTTCCAAAAGAGGCATCATTGGTCCGTTCTTTTTTGAGGGCACCGTAACGTCACAGGCTTACCTTAACATGTTGGAAACCTTCTTCATCCGCTTCGACATCAATAGTTTCAACAGGATGGGGCGTAGGCCTCACACCACTAAAGAAGTGCTAGACTTTCTCAATCAGAAATTCGGAAATCGTGTCATTTCAAACAAGTTTCCAGATCGATTCGGGGGTGGCTTTCTTTGGCCCCCTACGAGTCCTGACCTAAACCCATGCGATTTTTATCTCTGACAGTGTTCCTTAAAGACAGTATGTTCACTACAGCACCAAGAACCCTATACCAGCTGCGACAAAGCATTGTCGACTGCTGCACCCTTGTGGATGCAGAAATCCTGCATAGAGTTATGAACAATTTCACCATTCGGCTGCGAGCAGTTCAAAACGTTGGTGGTGGCCACATTGACCATATCATCAAGACTTTTCCACGGGAATAAAAACTCCGAACTGCCTAAAATATCATACTGAAATGCTAAGTTTGTAAACATTAATGGGTCAATAAATCATAGTACTGAATTTGTCAGAATTGACTGAATCACCCTGTAAGTTATTAATTTAATGTGGGCAAAATGTTCGAGCTATCGTGAAACTCAGGAGTGCTCGTGGCAACAATGAGCTTTCATATTTCCAATGTCTCGACCTTTACGCTTTAGTCGTTGTTTAAATCAGCACGAGTCTCTTTGTTATGGGTCCGTGCGTTTGTTCTTTTTGTTCTTTTTTCTTGTAGAATTCAGCTTTGTGTTCGAGCTAATAAAAGTTGTGTTGTACACGTCAAGCAGACTCATGTCATTTCGAATCTTCATTTAGCCACTATTCTTGTTTTAATTATTTTCAGTATTGCTCTTCTTTATTAATGACATTAAAATTTTTACATTTTATCATCATTAAATAAATACATGTAATGTTAATCACTTAAATATTGAAATAACAGTAAGTTCAGACAAAAAGCAAACCACAAACTGTGGATACTTACAATTGTGAAGTCTTCAAAAAGGGAACACCACTTATCCACAAAAATATATACATTTTGGCACCTACGGACCTTCAGCCTTCATTTAGTGTTGGATTCACAATGCTTTTTTGAAGACTTCACAATAGTAAGTTCTCAAGTTTCACGTTCTGGATATCTTTTTCAGTATAGAAAATAAAAATCTAAAATACCAATTCTAATTTCTTTTTAAATTAATTTTAGTTCCAATATAAATATATTGATTGGAACTATACCACTGGAGATACAAAGTAAAACGTCCGCGTAATCAGACTCGTAATATTCATGTGTCCACTTGTCACACTAATGTACATAATTGCTGCTGGTATTGACTACCGACAGTACAGAGGATGCCTTGCCATCGACAACGACCTCGCTATCATCATTTGGAGCTCAAAGAGAAGATAATAATTTACTGAAGATATACTTCAAACAAATCATGAATACAAAGAGAAAAGAGAAGGAAAAATTCCGCGATCTGGACTCGAACCAGGGATCATGCATATCGCTGGCAACGCTCTAACCAATTGAGCTATCGCGGACAATGAACCACCAAGCTGTTACAATGTGTCCAAATGTACTTCCTTGAAGTCACAAATTTGGAGCTGTTTGAAAGAGGTTGGCTGTTCTGCTCGACGAATTGCCTGACATGTGAATCATAGAGTGAGCACAGTGACACGGTATGGAAGTGAGGAAGGCCGCACTTCAAGAAGACAAGGCTCTGGCAGCCAGCGTCGCACCACAGACCGTGAGGACAGACACATCAGAAGATGTGTGACAGTGAATCCAGCCTCAACATCCACACAGATCGTCAATGTGTGCAGCCATTTCTAGTAACTGCAGTGTCCCAGAGGACCATCCAAAGACGTGAATGAAAGTGGACTACAGGCATGATGTCCTCTGCTCAGATTGCCATTGACACCGATCCATCCTTATAGAGAACGTGAGGATTGGAGACAGGAATGGCGGCGCATTGCATTCTTGGATGAATCAAGGTTCACTCTCGGTCACAATGATGATCGCATTAAGATATAGCATCGCAGAGGAATGCGTAGCCATTTGGCATATTCTTGTGGAGACAGCTGGAGGTATTGTGTGGGCAGGCATTGGTTACGACTCCAGAACCTGCTTGCTGTTTGTGCAGAATAAAATGATAGCCCACCAATTTGTCCGTAAGATCCTTCAGCCATACTGGGGCATATAGGGACAGTACTCGCCCACATACCGCAGCCATTGTTCAACAGACTCTACATAGTACTGAGATCCTACTTTGGCCTGCGAGATCAACAGATCTTTTGCCAATACAGCAAATGTGGGACCATCTGGTGCCGGCGCGACGACCCTTGCTGAACTCCGGATGAAACTGGAAGAAGAATGGCGGAATGTGTCTCAGGATATCAAATGACACCTGTAAGACACAATGCACCATCGAATTGTCGCCTGCCTGAATGCCAGAGGGGTGAGCACCACCTAATGAACACTGACATGAACATCCCCTTTTTCCCATATGTGCGTGCTTGATTTATAGATCATTATAGATCAAAGTTTATTTAATTGCAAAAAAAATTTTCATAATGTTTCCGTGTCTCATACAGAGTGTTTCACTTTCTCTGTCCAGTATTATATAAATTGCTATTATTAATTGCTGACGAATGAATTATTAAACGAATTATTGACGTATATTGATTCATATTATTGACAGGATTATTGAAATGCAAAGAAACATACCATCCATTTAAATTTTGAAATTTAAATTTTTCAGAAAAATTGTCTCGTATTTATCCATTATTAAGTACCGAAAGGTGCTTTATGCTATCAGTGTGGGGAAACGTGTCTGTCCGTCTGTCTGTCTGTCTGTCTGTCTGTCTGTCTGTCTGTAACTCAAACTCCTCCGAGGCTATGAAAGATTTTCAAAATCTGTTTTCGTCAGTCGATGAATATGGTTCATGGCACGAACCAGTTACAAATATTATCTAAATCGGTTCATTGGCACGTGCACAAATGGTACCTCTATTTTCCCGCCCAGTAATTTTCAATGGGAAGAAATATTGAGTAATATATCAAACAAATCGTAATGACGAGATAGATGCGGTTATTCATTACTATTTTCGTCAGTCGATGAATATGGTACATGCCATGAAAAAATCATAAATTTTATCTAAATCGGTTCATTAGCACGTCCACAAATGGTACCATCACGACCCCACCTAGCAATTTTCAATGGACAGATATATTAAGTAATATGTCAAACAAATCTTAATGACGAGATACAAGCGAATATAAATTACTATTTCGGCCAATAAATATGGTGCAGGAAATGAACCATTTTGAAAATTGTTGCAATCGAAACATTGGCACGTGCACTAATGGTACCTTTATGACATCTTCAAAAATTTTCAATGATAAGATATGGCATGTAAAAATCAAACAAATTGTGATGATGTATCATAAATGAATATCACGTAAAAGTAATGATAGTCCAAATTGGTTTCAAGGAACCTGGTTTAGTGGAACCATTATGGTTCATTGGAACTTTCAATACCAAAATATTGCATGTAATATATCAAACGATTTGGAATAAGGTGCCATGAAGGATTATAACGTAAAATTCATGATAATCCAAATTGGTTTCAAGGAACCTGGTTTAGTGGAACCATGATGGTTCATTGGAACTTTCAATGCTAAAATATGGCATGTAATATATCAAACGACTTGGAATGATGTGTCGTGAATGATTATAACGTAAAATTAACGATAGTCAAAATTGGTTTCAAGGAACCTGGTTTAGTGGAACCATTATGGTTCATTGGAACTTTCAATGCTAAAATATGCCAGGTAATATATCAAACAACTTGGAATGATGTGTCATGAATGAATATAACGTAAAATTAACGATAGTCGAAATTGGTTTCAAGGAACCTGGTTTAGTGGAACCATTATGGTTCATTGGAATTTCAATGCTAAAATATGGCATGTAATATATCAAACGACTTGGAATGATGTGTCATGAATGAATATAACGTAAAATTAATGATAGTCGAAATTGGTTCAAAGGTAAGTGGTGTAATGGTATCTTTATGTCCTATTAGAAACTTACAATGTTAACATAGGGCTGTTTAAATATATTGTTCCGCGAATGGTTTAGTTTAACCTTTCGGTACTTGGTTATGTCATTCCTTAATGGTTTATTTGCTAGTGGTTTTATATATTCTGTTTTGTACATGTTTATAAAGCCAGGCTAAATAAATAAAGAAGTGTAAAAAATTATAAAGAGATATATTTAGAAAAAAATAACTTGTTATAATGGAATACATATTTTTTATCTTTTTTAAATTAAATGAAAATAACTGAAATGAAAATAATAACACATAACTTTAGCAAGAGGTTACCAAATTTCACTTTCAAACTTTTTTATTATTATTATTATTTGGGTTTAATAAACAAAAACAAATTCCTCTTACAAGGCACCGAGGGTCCATAAACATTAATGATGCGTTTGTCTTGCCTTCGGAAGGGTATATTTCAGCCTATTCCAAAAATTCTTATCATCCCATCTCAAATAAGTGTTGGTTCGCATGTACATTTTCAGTTCCTCGTCCATATCGTCGGTAGGCACATCTTCTAAAATGATAACAATGATTCGACAACATCGGTCTTGAAGGGTTTGCAGATGGGCGACTCTGAACTCATATCGGCACCATTCACTCCGAACAAAGTGTGGTGAAACGACGAATATCGTTCGGCTACTATTCTGCACAGCTTCTAAGATCGATTCGGTGATAAAAGACCCGACAAGAAAATCTCGTTGATGGAGGCACAACGTGTAACACTCGTCAAGTGGCGGCACTAACAGCGTAGCTACAAACGTTTCATCTTCGTGGCTATACGATATAAAAGCGTCAAATATTTTATGCTCTTTCTCGTCGTTTCGATGGAAAAGACGCAATCCATATCGAGCATAAATCCACACCAAAATTTCATATCGAAACCAATAAATAGTGAATGCTGAAACTGCAGCTACGAAACATAAACATGCTACTATAAGTAAGAGTGCCAGTGTGCTATTCGCAGAGCTGTGGGCTTTCGTTTCCATTATATAGCAGATGGAATCATTGTAGGAACGAAAGGGTACCATACTTCCATTTACTAAGCGACAGTAGGTGCCATTAGAGTTTTCGATAGTCATTTCATTCTCAGCTATCCGTTTATTTAATGATGAAAAAAAGTCGCACAAACATTGAAGTGGGTTACCACTTAGGGCCAAAGTTTTTAGACTCCTCGAATAATTCCATAATTCAAGACGTGTAAGCAAATTATTTTCCAAATTCAGATACTCCAATGAAAAAATTGGCATGAATACACCGGAATCTAAATTTGCAATAAAATTATTTTGTAGATAAAGAAAACGGAGCGTGAACACGCCAGCGAAATCCTTGGTCGATATAGTTCGCAACTCGTTATCTTCCAAGTGAAGTTCTCTCAGAGCTGGTAGCGTTGCAAACTTATTTTTACTCAATGTTGAAATTTTGCTTCCGTTGAGGAATAAACTTGCTAAAAGAGGAAGATGGGCGACAGAATCCCATGGCACTTCGGTCACCCTATCCAAAAACAGATGAGTTGATCTTTCAGAAAAATTTACTCGTCCCCATGAACTATTGTGTCCGCCGCAGTCAACTTGATTAATATTATTATCATTAGTACGATAGCAGTCGCAGCTATGAGGACAAGATGTATTATCTGTACAAAAGAACTGATTAAAGTTTGCTTTATCGAAATAAAGAAGAAATTTTAATTTACGCATGCGTTTGAAAGTGACTAGACAAAACGAAGGAAACACTAAAGTAGGATACCAACGGGAACTACTTGTTTTTTCTCTTTGGAGCAGCCAAGCATTGCCACATTCACAACGTAATGGGTTATTTGTTAGATCGATTACAGGTAAAGGCTTATTTTCAGGAAATTTTTGATTAAGTCGAAACGCTGAATTTCTAAGAATGTCTATGCGATTTGAGATTAAATTAACAAACTCTAATTTTGGAAAATAACTGAATGCATTGGCTTGTAAAAAGAAAATGGCATTATAGCTGAGGTCAATGTTTATCAGAGATGGAGGAAAATCGCGAATCGCTATTTTCTCAATTCTATTGTGGGATGCTTTTAATGTACTAATGCGAACATTTCTCTCACGTCTGTTGTGAAATTTCGTGATATAGTTGCGACTTACATCGAGAGTTTCTAATGATGCAGGAATGACGGAAGAAAAGTCAATGTCGTGCTGGATCTTATTTCGAGATAAATTCAACAGTTTCAACTTTTTAAAAGACAATAAGGTGTTATTGAATAGAGCTATTTGATTCCCGTCCATAAAAAGGGCACTTAGTGATGGACAACAATGCTCTGTGATTTGGATAGACGTTAATTTGTTATCACTAAGAATGATCGTACGAATGTTTAAAAAATTAGGAAAAAGTTCGTTACTCAGATCACTTATACTGTTACTTGCCAAATTTAAGCTCATCATTTGACTATTACCCTTAAAACTGGATTCAAATCGCTCTATGATATTCGAATGCATATCAATTTCTTTAATATTGCTCAACTGACTGAAGTCCGGCACGAATTTTAAGCTGTTTTTAGATAATAGTAAAATTTCTAGCGCTTTCATTGTTTCGAGATAGTTTTTTGATATGTGTGTGAGATTATTTCCCGAAATGTTGAGCGCAGTCAGATTTTCTAATTGCTGGAAGTCATTACCATTCAAATGAGACAATTTATTATTGGCGATATCTAAAGATCGAAGTGTAGTGAGTGAATTTAAAAGGCCACCAGGCAATGTCTGCAAACAATTGTTGCTCAGATTCAAAAACTGCATTTGCTGAAGACTGGCGAAACTATCTGCTGTTATATTTGTAATTTTATTGTGACTGAGATCCAATATAGATAATGATGTGAGATCCTGAAGAAGTTCGCTATGCAGTGTATCAAGTCTATTGTGGTTTAAATATAATTCGGTTAAATTTCTAGACGATGATAGGAGTTGGGAAGGAATCGATTCTAAATGATTGTAACTTAAATCCAGTATTCGCAGAGAAGTCATTTGAGCCAGGGAATCTTTTTCAATTTCAGTGATGATATTATGAGAAACAAAGAGATATTGCATTTGTGCCATTGGATAGAGCCATCGATGCGGTAGATGTTCAATTTCATTTGCACTAATGTTAAGCAATAAAAGGCCCGTACAACACGTATTATTAAAACCACACCCGATATCATTAACACTCTTTATTTGATTAGATCCTAGCTTTAATACAATTAAACGTGGAACTGAGCACAGGAATTCATCAGAGAGATTTCTCAAAGCAGTGAAAGAAAAGTCTAAATTTTCTAACCTCGGCGTTTGCCTCAAAAGATCCGGTGCAACGTACATCGGAGACGGTGGCAGTGTTGCAAAATGTGTAAACGGATTGGTGACCACGAAAGTGTTCAATTCCTTAAGTCCCTCCAGCATTTTGTCTCGTAGTAACAGAAGAAGGCATCCGTCGATTCGAAGTTTTATGAGATATCGAAGATGAGCGAATGAATTCTGTGCTATGGAACTATTCATCTGTTGAAGACATCGTAGTTGAAGTCCAAGCGTATGTTCACTCTGAATTATAATGAAGTTGAAATTCTCTGTTAAATAATTAAGTTCACATCTTAAGTAGATATCGTCGTTTGAATAATCGTCGGGCCAAATGTCAGGATGGCAATTTTCAGGATAAACATAAGCCGCACCATACATGAACAATTCATTAAAAAAGTATGTAAAGAAAATTAAAATGTTATAGACAGTATAAGCGCACATCTTGTCCTTTTTTGTTAGAGAACATTTATAATTTTTATCTTTAAATTCTTGATTGCGCTTTTCTTCGAGCCGGCCAGGTGACCGAGAGGGCTAGGGGCGTAGGCTTTCTCGTTCTCGAGTCCATCTTGTCGTGGGTTCGAATTCCGCCGAAAGCATGGATGTTTCTGTTTGTTCCAGGCTGTGTACAGATATAACTTGTGTAAAAGGCGCAAAATGATCTTTGTAGTTGACGCCAAAAATTCTAATAAACCACCTTTTATTCGAACTATGTGGTATTCATTGTAGCACGTCGATAAGAACGCATCACTTTCTGCATCTTGTATAAGAATGAGTTGCAATATAACTCAGAGGATGTAAAAATTCCGGGAATGACGTTGGGAACGGAATTACATGAATGGTCTCTCCTGGAAGAGGAAGTAATTCCGAGAATTGTTGACATTTTCAGTCCCTCAGCGACTGTCACTGACCAGTTCAAATTTTTCAGAGCGCAAGTTGAAATTCCTATATTTTACAGGAAAATAAATATATTTATTAGAAAGCATGAAAAGATAACTAAAAAAGAAAATTTCTATTTCCCAAATTGCAATTACCATTTGAAGTTGAATAATTATAACGTACGAGTAAATGCAAATTATTTCAGTGAGGGAATTTAAACAACGAAAAAATCAGCTTATTTCGATAAATTTTTTATGAGAATAAACTTTAACATACGATAAATAAATATGGCAGTGATATGAACATTAATTAATAATTATAATCTATAAAGTTAAATCAGTAAATACATATGATAGAAGACCACAATGCCACACACAGATAGGATAAATGTTTAAACACTGTTGGAAAGTTAAGGCAAAATATATATACACAGTCGAACCAAATAATTATGATCACCTGCTCCTTTGCGATCAGCAGCGCGTAGCCAATAAAAAAAAAAAAAGACACGTTGCACGAGCTCACTTGTTGGGTATAAAAAGTGAAATGTCTGAACTAACTACAGATATCCATCATTCCCGTCATGAGTAAAACGAGAGATTTATCAGATCTGCAAAAGGGGATGATCATTGGGCCAATTTGTGAACCGTTCGCGTGCTTCTGTATACAGTATTCATGTGAGAATTCAAAGTCGACTGCGAACATGTGTGCAGTCGACCGCGCAACAGATGATTGGTTTGGTTTGGTTTGTTTGGTATTAACGTCCTTTTCAACTGCCATGGTCTTTTCAGGACGGCGTTATAGGGGCCGCAAATTTTGCCTCGCAAGGGTTCTTTAACGACTACACGGGACCAACGGCTTTACTTCCCTTCCGAAGGAAATGCGTGATCTCACGTGAAGTTGCTTTGCTTTCGATCGCAACAGATGAGAAACTCGCTGTCTCAATGAACTAGGAGACGTGTGTCGACAAGGAGAGTACAAGTACAGCGAACCCTACTGCATCTGAGGCTCGGAAGCAGATGGATAGTGCCTGCACCCAAAGGCGCATCTGCAGAAACTGCTATAATTTGCAGCACAGGAATTGGACTTCTCGTGATTGGTAAAGGGTTGCCTTCTCCGATGAGTCACGATTTCTGCGCCATCGAGGGATAAATATATTTAGTAGGAAAAACTGCGAAAAGAATCATCCTACGACCATTGTTGGAAGAACACGAGCTGGCACTAGCATATTTGGTCTTGGGTATGTTTTCTTGGTATTGTCTGAACCGCTATTACCTCTGAAAAGCATTCTCACCCAATTTTGATTACTTATCCCCGTTGACTGTCTTCCTTGGGTGGGATGGGATATTCCAGCAGAACAATGCGACATATACGGCTAACATTATGCGGATTGTCCAGACCTAAATCCAATCGAGCAAATTTGGAATCACCTGGATCCTCCACAACCCATCTTTTAGCACTATCGGACTCATTGCAGTCTGCTTGGCTCCAGCTATCAGTGGGCACCTTCCAGCATCCTATTGAGTCTCTCCCATGCCGCCGCTTAATTGCTGTTTGTAGTAGTTATTTTGGTTATTAACTGGTGATCTTGATAATGTGGCTTCACTGTACACATGTAATAATGAATGTTTTTTGCATCGTACCTTAGTATTCGCTAGCGCCGCGAACTATAGAGGGTGTTATTTTCCTAAAACAGCATGATAAAAACACTAGAAACAAACATTTTAACGTTTTTTGAAGCTTTCTTGATGACAGTAAAAGATAAGATTGATTGATTTTTACACGAAATGCTCTGTGAAATAATTAAATTAATTAATTCATTCATTAATGACTTAACTGTGTATAACATGATGTATACATTATCTTATTTATATTTAGTAGTATGTCTACTACTACTACCTACTTTGAATAATTTACAATTTGCCCACCAGACGGCAGATTGATTCGCGGCGCTAGCGAATAAAATAAACGTGTATGAACTATTTAAGAACCTTCTCTCATAAAAGACATATATGTACGCGTGAAAAATACCCTTAAAAATAAACTTTAAATTTATAATAAAAAAGCATTGAAAAGCTCTGCAATTACGATATTTAAATTTAACATCAAAGATATTAAGAAAAAATTTAAAACTTAAGTTATTGTGTGACATTTCATGTCGTTCGAAGTGTCGCATGAGTCCGACGGGAATTTTCTTGTTATTTGCTTTGTTCTTTTGTTTTTTGTTTTTTTTTTGTAAGCCTAAAACTCGGATATTGGTTGTCTATTAAAATGTGTTTTCACACTTTTTGGGAAGTTATGTTCAAATTTTATTTTGTAATAAAATATAGGGTGAGGTCAAAAATGCTAACACCGAGTTGAGTTAGTGAAGAAAGCCATTGTTGCTATGATAGTCAACAATACGTTAACAATCGAGCAATAATCAATGCTTCACCAACCCAACTCGGTATTTGCATTTTTGACCTCGCCCATAGTTGTATAGTTTTTAGTTTTTTTAATTGTTGTCGTTTAAGTGAAATACACTCCAGACAACGATTCCTTGTTGTTTTAAGAGTTAAAGCCGTGATCACCGAGAGAGAAGGCCTCCGCATTGAAATTTAATGCATTGTTACATCATCATAGATAGTGCATTGTTATTCGTAATTCAACCAATAATAAGCCCTGAATTAGCACTATCTATGATGATGTAACAATGTATTATAGAGGCCTTCTCTCTCGGTGGTCACTTTAAAGCAGCAAGGAATGCGATTGTTGGGGAGCTGTTATTGTTGCCGAAGATTAGTTTTCTCGGAAGCTGTGATAGCCTCCCTGGAGTCTATTGTTGTATATTAAAATCGTCTTGACGACGAGATTCCTTTTTTTAGTAAGAGAGTGATGATAATTTTGGTAAGAGAGTGAGGTGCCGCTCTTTTATGCAGCCGTGATTGTGCGGACATCTTAAGTTCGAGTGTATTCGATAGAACTTTTCGCTATGAATAAGTCTGACAATATACCTCGGCTTATTAATATTTGAGCTCCATTCAAGCGATTGTTCTATTTACCATGTATATTTAATTTATTGATGGCTGGAGAAGAAGAAAAAGATAGAGAAATGGTGAATATGTATTTTCTACCAGTTGGTGATAAAATTGAAAGCCCTTTCTTCATGTTTCAGCAAGACAATGCTTCAAATCAAAATCGGAGGGAACCTCTTATCCGCAAGGAGATTTGAAATACCGGATACGTATTTCGGCTACTAAGTAGCCATCTTCAGCGATGAGAGACAAAATGCAACTAAATCAAAACGTTAATGCTAGAGAATATATAAGGTGGGGGGAGGGGCAATTGAAAAGGATATCTCCCATTGGTTAAGCGGAACGGAAATAACGATTAAACAGTGGGCCAATAAAATAAGAGGAGAAAAAAAACTTACAAGAAACAAAAATAGTGGAAAAAAATAATAATAATAAATTTACAAACAACAAAACTAGGAGATAAATAATAATAATAATAA